>CM052149.1:1009842-1083229 GCA_028455555.1 Augochlorella aurata | reverse complement strand
ATCGTGCTGAACTGTGGGTGGCAGAAGAAGTAAGCGAGATCGATAAATCCGCAGTTGCATTTATGAACCTCAAATAGTGCTTAGAATTGCTGACTGCTGGAAGTGTCTACCGGATTTCTGTCTGGATTCTGTCTTATCGTTTAAATCTCGATTTCTAGTTTCATCATACCATTAATCATCATATAGTAAAACCACGGGTCCTCGCCGATCATAGCTAATGGAAAATTGTTAAAAATGTACGAAGTATGGAACCGTTATATCTCTGTGTAGGTGCTGAAAAGTTTTGTTAAGTAATCCTAAAATTATTTGGACACTTTTATTGCCACTTTTACTAACTAAATACTATGTACTGTCCCTTGCTGGAAAGGTGGCACTAGAATAATATAACTAACTAGAAAAATAACCAGGAAAATTACGTGAATAGTTTTATTATCACATGTACTAGTAACTAAACTTTACAGGAACATACAATTTATAGAATCTTAATACAGATTTACGGAATGGAAATCGCAATTGACGATAAGCCAATCACTATTTATATACTTAATTATTGTAGTATAACTGAAGCATTATTGTGTCATCGTTGTTTTACGCTTCTATTCTTGCTCTCAGCATGGAGAAGAATGCCATGGAAAATTTAAAGATCTATACAACAAATTAATATTAAAAAAAATTCATTATTCATTATTCTATTCATTATTCTCTCGTTCCTCTTTTCGTGAAATGAGTTATTTATAATATGAAATGAGTCATATGTAATTAAAATCTATATGAATGAAATAGCGGAGAACTACCACCATGAATTGGACATTACTATTATCTCAAAAATTGTGAATCTTTCTATAATAAAATTATACTTTCTACTATATTATTATTAAATTATGCTTTTATTTATAATGTGCATATCTAATCACACCTAATTTAAAGCCACTACCACTATGTCAGACAATTCATTTTTGAAAATTATATATGATAAAATAATAAATATCGTTGTTAATCTCATGAGCACTGTTTTCTAGTATATAATTAGTACATATATGTACTAATATATAAGCTTTGTGCTTTATATTATATTGTAGTATAATACATGTATACTAATTACCCAGTTAGCCGAGCCTTCTTCGAGCAAGTTTTGAGCAAACTTTGGTAACGTACTTTTTTATTTTGGTGCCAAGACCTGTTTAAAGCAGAGTTTGTTTCGTATTTGGTACGAATTTGGCAGGACAATTTGATGCGAAACTTCTATCGCAAATACCAACCAAACCTTATAAGAGTACGTATCGTCAAAGAGGGCGTCACGTGCCAAATTCATATAAAATTCATACTCAAATTGCTCACTGGGTATATACTAAAAACACAGTACTTATAAGATTAATATCAATATTACTTTATTTAGACATACTGTAGCATTCATGAATACGTCTGCCCCATTCAAGCAACAAATTGATGAATAGGGCCAAATGCACTTTTTAAAACAATCAAAAATAAATCAAATAAACGTAGGAGAAAATCATTGACATTATGCATTGGTACAGTAAACAAAACTGATCTTTCACACTAGAAATTGTTACCTTATCTGAGAATTGTTATCTTGTCCGAAATAAAAGTGTTCTATTCATGGCAGTGCTGCCCTACGTATCAGCTTCTCGTTGTAAGCGCCGTTAGCTGTTTCACAAACTGTACAAAATATCATAAAGGAAAGATGGTACGTACCTTAGTAAACCCGAACAATGAGAACTCATAAAATTTTCCGGCTGTTAAGCACTCTGTTTTTTGTCCATTTGTCATACATATCAACAGAACTCTCCTATCTTTATTTGTCACTTCATGCCACTCGATGTTGTACAGCGCGTCGGCTATATTCTGCGACTAAATGTTATGTTTCTATCAATACCGCTGTACAATTGTAAAACGTCAAGTTTGGAGTCAATTTTATCGGTTTTGAAATTGATCAAGGTGAATTGTAACAAAAATTTGAATTACCCTTTCTTATGTTAAATCAGAACACAAACCTCGCAACGGAGTTGTTCACCGATGTACGAAAACAAGTACAAATAAGCAGTCACATCCAGGGTGTACATTACAAAATTGGCAGCAGCTACCGGGTCTGTACTAAGCGACTGTAAAACACATTTAAAAAATAATTACAAGCTGATCCAAGAGGATTCGTAAGCGTTCCCGATTTTCGAACGTAAAAGAAGGTACAATTATTCTTTCTCACAGAACCGTAACTGTTTAAATATTGAAAACTTTTCGGAAATCGGAAGTTCAGTGTTCAAATAGTTTTTGAAACCAATGTGTGTCGACTGCTTGAAACTGTCATTTTTTTTCTTTTTCGTGCCAATGTAATCTATGTTTTCGGAACAAAGTCAATTAACTACATACGGTTAACACAACGTACATAGAAAGGCTCAGGCGAGAGGAGCAGCTGACGTATTCTATCAGAAGAAGTAGGTAGAAGTTGTTATTTAGAATTTCTGACATCCTGAAACACCCATAGACGATATTATAATACAATATTAATATTAAGATACAGTTACTTCCACAGCACGTGATGAGTAGATGATATTTAAAAGAATTTAAGAATATCCTTACATAATATCTATCAAGATTTTCTATGTTCTCATTTTTCATTTCGAAGATGGAACAAAGGTTATGAAATAAATTTTGGTTCTTAATCATATTTAAATATTTCAATGTTTATAATAAATATGGACTTCTTTTCTTACAGCGTTATCATGACACATGTGATCAAGACAAAATATTGACGTAACGAAAATTCTCGTACTCACTTTCTCAACTGCAAATGCTGGTTCACCACACTTTTAATGTCCTTCTGGAAAAGACTCGACGGCTTCGTGGACACGTTTCGGATACGAAAACATAAAATAGAGAACTTCCCGCAAAGATGTAATATCATGGTAACGATAAAGCTGACTTCGGCTATGTGAAACATGGCCACGTACATCAACGGCACCTGGTATACGTATAGAATAAAATAGATAATAATGTTGTTTTGGTAATCGAAGAAGATATGAGCCTGAAACGGTAGCGTATAGAAAATCGTTGCATTACTCTCTCCTGCAAAAATACAATACACGATAAAGCACACGAGTCGGTAACGGACTACACCAACGGTTACCTGCGTAAAACTGCGCTGTCAGATGTATCAACGGACGAAAGAACATCAGAATAATGAGAACAAGTTGAAACACTGTCGCGTATTTCCCAAATTTCCAAGAGATGTTGTTGTATTTGTAATACAACCGTCTCTCCTCTGCGTTCTTTAAATACACCCCGTTCTGCATTTCTCTCCTGGCTTCGTCGACGACCGGTCTCAAATCGTCGCTTAACCAAACGATAGAAGTTTCGAATATAATAGACATTATTATAATCGACTCCATCAGGATAAAGATCATCGATTGGAGATCATCTCGTACGTCGTACGCAGCCCAAGTAGACAGTACGATAGACCAGGACAAGTAAAACACTGTCATCTTGAATAACACGGGGATACGTTGTTGTGGCCATATACCACCGCACAAAAAAGTGCGCCGGCTATACACGAAAGCGTCTTTGATTTCGATCGTGTCACCGCTCTACAAAATTTCTCATCAGCCATTTCTTCCTCCGCGCGCGAAAATCCGACGAAATCGGCAAAATTGTCACGTATGAAACACGTCTGTCCTTGAACGCGCTCTGGACTTTAGTAAAATGATTGCTCCGGAAAATGTCTAACAAACCCTAGCAGCGAATAGTGCCGATCTTGTTGAGCTACGATTATTTTTTGGCTTTGATTTCGATCGAAAGAATTCCATCGAAGAAAAGAATGCGAAACACGCGTTTCATACGGAACAAAATATTACGCAGCACTTTGCTCGTCTTACTGCCATCGTGATCCTCTCCCCGAGACTCATTCGCGATTGTCTTCGTGAAGTTCCTTCGCCGAGCTATGACCAGTCAATAAATTCAGATATTCAAGTGCAATCAATTTTCGTTCGTCTGCCGTGTAACTCCGGGCTTCTTCGTTACCATGGGTCTCTTATTATTAATAGAGTTCGAACGGTGATTATTGTTTCAAAGCGAGTCGCTACGAATCGCTCCTCCGCCATTGAAATTGCGGGAGAAAAAAGAACGATCGATGCACCATGCATAGTTTAAGCATCAAACAATTATGGAAGCTTCTCTTGACCGAAGAACAAAAAAATTGGGATTTCTTATAGTCTGCAGTTTCGTAGGTGCCTCGCGACGATTAGTAACGTATGATAGCCTCAGGATTCGTGCAGATTGTACTCGTGAGAATAGTTCTAATCGTTTTCAATTATTGTGGCACACATTTATTCGTATTCACTGCGAAGCCACCATGGAAGACACAGTTTCAAAGTGGCAAGACAACGGGAGAAACATTCTGTTCAAATAAATGGACTGTGGCCTGTGTTTCTGAGGAACTGAACAGGATAGATCCCTAACTGCTCCCTGCAGCCCGCTTGTTGCACTAATTGAAGGTAAATATTATACGAGCTTCGGTATTCTTATTTCAAGTTATAATAATTTCACTACTCCTAAAGTTGACATTATTTTACACAAGTATTATAAATTCTAACAATGTAGCTATTAGGTCGGTACCATCCTTCATTCACAATAATTACAACCAGCAATATTTTCTGAATCGGGGATGATACCGATTGTCCAGGTCTCGAGAACGAAGCTGGTATTCGTTACAAATCCCCTTTTTTACAAAGAGATACTTAATTTACTAACTAAATCATACGCAGCATAAGTCGTGTAATTGTTATAGATCAAAAGTGTGAATCGGAAAAGAAGAAGAAGAACCAAAGCGAATCAAAGCAGAAATCTTTGATCCTTCAAGATGAGATACAAGAGCGAGTCAAAAGGAGGGTAAAGCGACACGTACAATGTTTCACAGCCCTTAGGGCAAAGCTGTTCAACAGACCTCATGGCGGGTAAGGACAAAGCTACGGAGCAAAGCTAGGGAGAAGCGTCTTAGTAATGTGAAGATGTGAGGGAAAAAGGGCGAAGTGTTTACGTTTTCATGCTATCTTTCCTCTTTCACTCGCACACATTGCCGTTATATGCCATGCCTTATATGATGCATGCCTTAGTGAACCTGAACAATGAGAACTCATAACATTCTCCAGCTTAACTGTTTTTTGTTCATTTGTCATATATATCAACAGAACTCTCCTATCTCTATTTGTCACTTCTTGCCAGTCGATATTGTAGGGTTTATTTTTTTCCGAGTATGAAAAGTAGAATGGTCGAGAGCAAATGTCGTAAAATGCTAAGTTAATGAGACAGATGGAGACAGAATGTTTGGGCAGCATCGAGTGACCTGAGTTTATTACGGTTTAGGTCCCTCGAAGTTCTGCATGACCGAAAGAGAAAGCGTGAAAGATTTTAAGGGAAATAAATAGAGAAACAGTGAGAATGAGTAAGAATGAGATAGCAAACGAGACAAAGTGAAAGAAAATGACTGCAAGAGAGAGAGAGAGAGAGAGAGAGAGAGAGAGAGAGAGAGAGAGAGAGTGTCAGGAAAATATATAAAAAGGCTGGTAAGGGCGGAACAGAGGTCAGAAGGATTTTGGAAGTCGAAGAAGAATCGTGCGTTGTCGTAGTTGTTGCCGTTGTTGTTACCGTTGTTGAAGTCATTGTCGTTGTCGTTGTAGTTGTAGTCGTTGTTGAAATCGTTGTTGTTGTTGGAGTCGTTGTCGTTGTTGCTACCGTGTCGCTATTGTTGGTAACTTTGTTGTAAGCCGTGGGGAGTTGTTGATAATAAACTATTTGTTATTGTTATTTAAAGACGTGTGTCGTTTCCTTTACCATATTACCACGGAGTCTCGTGGGATTTATTAAACCCTTTAGAAAATAATCCCTACAATATTGTACAGCGCATCGGTTATATTCTGTGACTAAATATTATGTTTCTATCAATACCGCTGGATTTTATCGCTTTTGAAATTGATCTAAATGAATTTTATAAAATTTTGTTAGATAAGGGAAAAGTTGATTTAGATTAAAATTGGAAAGGAAACTAAAATTTGATTTTAAGAGAAGTGGAGTAAATTTTGATTATGATTAAAAAGAAAAGAAAATTTATTTTGATTTCGCAGAAGGTAACATACGTTGAAGCCAATATCGCGGCTCTAAATACCTAAAATACAAGACAAGAATTATAAATAAAAGGAGAACATATATTTGCAAAGACATTACTAGATTAAATGCCAGCAGCGGTCATGCTGGAAGTTCACCCTTGGTTAGAACACTTCTGCAAGAGGACCCCTTAAAACTAGTGGTGAGTGGATACCCGAAAATCTTGGGTACTCCACTTCGAAGTCGGGTCTAGTAGTGCAAGAAGTGTCGGTAACTTAGCGACTCGTCCTAAACATTACCTAACCCGACTTCGATGTCGGGTACCCGCCCACCCCTAGTATCGGTTCATGATACCTGTTATTCAATGGATAGAGCCCGTACCGTTTGCTGTCATAGACCCCCATGCGAGTACCGACCCACCACCTCCTTTCATATGATTTCCCGACGGAACAAATCGATTAAATTTTGATTCATTCGTCAAAATTACTCTGGACCATTGCTAAGTAGTCCAGTTTAAATGTTCCTTTGCGAACGCGATTCGAGCTCGACGATTTTTTTCTGATATTGACATTGATATGATTTTCAGGGTCTAAAATTCTTAAAAATAATTTCTCAACATCGCTAGACGAATTGCATTTGAAAAGTTGTATAGATATTTTAGTCAGTCACTGTATGATGTGTTTGAGGTCGTCGCTGCGTTTGAGGATTCAGTACGAATGAATTAATAAGACATACTTGTCTTTCAAGTAAAAAATCGAGTTTATTACGAATTATATGTACGATTATTAAAGAAAACGCCCCAACTAAATATAAATGGCAATATACAAATCATTGTAATCACATTACAAAAAAAATTACCAACTCACCCTTCTCCGCTCATTTAGTGGTGAGGGAACTGACTATGTAACTGAAAGAAGAAGGCGTACGATCCGCGACGGAGAAGTTTGTCACCCCTGTTCTATAATAAACTTTATTTCTGCTTTCGTAGTGTTCTACTTTATAAAATCCACTTTGATCTTTTAAACATCTGTACATTATGAACTTGCGGCATCCAAATCATAAAGTCCTAAAACATACCGTAATACAAATGAGATATACGGGATACTCGATTCTCACTAAGAAGCTCAAGCCTTTGAAATAACGAGAACGATAGGTGCGACAAAATTGCAATTGAATAAAAATTAGATGATACGATAAATAAACATTGGGTCTACTCCTATACCTCACCTATGGTAAAATGTCTGCAAAGTTGCGTTATGCCTCCTTCGCCGCAGGAAGTCAATATAATCGTCGCCAGATAAACTAGCGTCGGTCGGTGTATTACTGTCAGTCGACAAGAGTCTATTCGAAAATGCTATTGTACCAACTCGTTTGCAAAGCCTTAGAAAACTGTATTGATCGCGGTGGACGCATGCGTGCGGTATAATTGGATCACATGCGGGAGTATAATGTGCATCGTAGAGACAGCAGTGGAAACAACTACGCTACATTCGCAGTGCACGATCCGAACTCAAGTGGTTGCGGTGCCAAGAATTGTTCGTCGTCAGACACGTGTCCCAAAGTGATTGTGACAGAACGGCGCCTGACATCCTCCACTGAGCATTTGCTTCACCACTGAACGGTATGTAAGCATTTACTTGTTATCGTTGCAGTAACAAACATATTTCAATTAAACGACAATATAGTGAACATCTTGAAACTACGCAGAGATCGTCAAAGAATACACTTTTTCTTAAACGAAACGTCAAAGTGTAATATTCTTGTTATTTTGAAAATTAAATGCAACATTTCCCACTTTTTCCCAATTGTGTTAGAACTCGATTTAAATCAATAAGATGTATTTAAAAAGATAGGACTTTAGTATATTGATGATCGGAAATGAAAATGAGAACAATAAGGAAAATATTTACCTCGAGAAACAAACATAATTTCACCCGATGTTTCGTAGACGTATTCTGCGATTTGACAATTGAGTAATGCCCAGTATGGTGCAGAATGGCACAGTATAGGCAAAGCTGCATTGCAGTAATATCCTGGCAATGTGTACCCATCATGTTTTCAGCGAAGTCAGTCGATCGTTTGTTAACGATACAATCGCATTCAGTTCTTTATCGGGACGCAATCGACTCGCGAACTGATTCCCTTTCCATTGTCCATCATTATCATAAGGATCATTCGGAATTGCATTTCTAAAAGACAGTGTAAACACAATGCGTACATTTTCAGTGTCTTTAATTGCCTGCATTAAAATATTCATAGATATCTCTGCAGCATACTGCTTCTCCGTATGTAAATATTTGAAATCTGACTTCGATTATTATACTTGCGACTAGATTGGTAGAACCGTCGAAGAATATTCACTGGAACATTCGCAAAATTGCAGTTAGAATTCCAATAGCCTTGGCATGCTTGTTGCTCGATATTGCATCCACCTCATCGCCACCTCCACAAATGTTTGTGGGTAAGTTGATTTGAAATTCTCGCGGCACCGAACATGGAATGAAGATGTTGGCACGATCGATGATCCACTTATAGATACGTTCAATAATTTTCAAAGAACATTCGATCCCGGGGAAATTTGGAACCACAGCTTTTTCACAGCAGTATATCAAACATAATGAAACATGTCTACACATGCGTTAACGAAACACATTAATTTTATTATACGCACTGTCCTAAATGAATTGTCCGTAAATACTTGTATTCCTATTTGCGTAAAATTATTTGTAAGAACAGCAAGTTGTACACAGACCTATCGACCGCTCATAACATATGGCACCATGCATCTCTCTTTGCAGTAACAAATAGAACATATAGAACAATACTTTTCTATTCGATATTTTAATTACGAAAGTTTATATGAAATTGAACATTTGTTAGACAATTGAAAAATAAATTCTGAATTTTAATCGTGTTGTGATCTTTTTGGATTTAATATTAATCCAAGTGAAATATTTGTTACACTATTAGGCTACAGATAGTTGTGCAACTTTTCTTTTATAAAATACCGGATGACGATAAAACGCATTCTCTGGTGACGATAGGGTTCAAGGTTAACGTAACTAAGAACGAAAAGTCCTTCTCTTCTATAATTGTCAATCATACGGTAGTTCATATCGATGCTGTAACGAATGCGGTTTCGGCAATGCGAGTTATCTGGAAGAACATCCGCTTTATATCGCAGGCTCTAATTACTAAGGCCTCGTTCACTTTGTCTACGTGTAATGAACGCACGATAACGATAACATAACGGTAGATGATTGTCGCGTGCATAAACACATGCGCGAATACTAAAAGTTACATCACGTTGCACGGGTAAAACTGAAGAAGGAAAGATAAAATTACTATTTTTCGAAAGGAAATTGAAGAGAAATTCACGCTTATAATGATAACGCTTAACTTTTGCTGCTTCGTTTCCTCGTGCAGACAGAACGCTTCGTTTTTAGTACACTGCTTACCCCGTTAGTAATCGCACGCTATCCCCAGCTGTTCTCGAAATCAATTCTGGCTTTACGGCTTCTCTGTATCTCACTCGTAATCGATGTCTTTCACTCTACTTCCCGGCCCATTCAGGAGCTTCCAAGCCGAAGAATACTGTCGATAATTTCTGGAACTCTAGCTCCGTCGGCAGATCTATCCTCATTTACGATAAATACTATTCCGAATATACTATCAGCAAAAATGTATTCTGAACGAAATATCTATTGTTAACCATTAAGTTTCCTATCAAAAATATAGTACAGAATTTCTAATAGGATTGTGAAGAAAGCGATTAAACGTTAAACCTACACTGGCCATTAAACCTACAGATGTTTTCTATATGACTTTTTCTTTTATAGATAATGAAATTGTTATAATGAAAATTGATTTTTACATATGATAATGAACATCGTACGAAATTTCAATAATTGGAATTCTAGTATTAAAAGTTCATAAAGCAAGCATGCTGTTGAACAGATACCGGCCGATTGTCTGGTTATGGCTGACTGTTTTCACTTCTAATTCTTAACACAGTTGACTATCGGTTTATTTTTCCACGTAAAAATAGCTTTTTACGTGGTTGTACAATTAGTTTATTAGTTGTACAACGAGTACTGAAAAAACTAAACATTTTTTTAACTGGCGATTCGATAACAAATTTTTGCTAGGGAATGCGAAAATCTTTAAGCTATATGATCTAATAAACGAGGCGATATAATAGTATGTTCTAAGTTGATTATAGATCCTAAATGTCGTACAATAATGTACTTAGAGTGATGCATTTGACTGTCTAATTACAATAGTATATCTACACGTGCCGACTTATCGTGTTTGACATATTATGTGACTTTTTGTTACTGGCATTGAAACGACAAATTCAGAAACTTTGAAGAAGGTTACACATTATTATATAAGCGAGTTAACAAATAATTTTTGGTGTTAGCTACTAATTATAATTAATTCATAAATATTTACTGTTGATATTACATCACACTTGCTAATAGTAAATAGACTATAATCTGAAACCACGATTATGCAATCATTACGAGGATCGTTAATTCGCTTCTGTCTAATTAGCAGCGAAAACCATAAATAGTTGTAACGGATTAAATGGGATGGCTGTAAATACCATTGGCATTTGCTTATAATTGTCATTGGTAATAAAACAGAATTGCAATACATCTAACTATAAAAACAGAATATCTATAAATATCAAGTGTCTGTAACCAGTGTCTGTTTAAATTTTATCGAAAAATGTCGAAAATTGCTTAACCAAAATATTCGAAAAGTCCAAATCCTAATATATACGACTGAATGTTATAAATGTTCAACATTCTGAATGACATTTTAGGATCGATATCTCCTTTTCTTGTCTCCAACTTTATCGTTCTCCGTACAGTACTCAGATATTACGTTAACACCTGTCCGTGCATATCTAACATACAATAAACGTTTAAAGTGACCTATATACAATCCCAACGCAAATTTTTATTCTAATCTGAAATTATTGCTTTCTTTGTTAGTATAACAAGGGGTCTTGACATAACCCCAAAAACATTTTAAAATAAAAATCGCATGCAAAAATTTATTTTGAACATTAAGATATTTCTTTTATTAATATTAAAAAACCGCAATTGAACAACTTTTTTTAATACATTGACAGTCTACGTCTATTTCAAGTTGAAAATACGAGAGCATTTTTTAAATTGAAATACAACTTGTTTTATAGAAAGACAATTCTTCCGCATGATTTAAGTCGTCTGACAACAGCTCAAGAGTTGCAGCAATTTTACAGACTATTTTTCGGTCACCCATCCTCTAACCCTGACCTACCACCTAGTGATTATCAGTTTTTCTGCATTTCAAAGAATGCTTTACATCGTGCGGCTTTAAAAATGATGAAGAATTGAGGTACAGCTTAAGTCGCAGACGGAAAAACTTTTTAATGCTAACTACAGCTTTATTTGTCGTATTTTTGTTTCGAATATCAGTTCTTCTATATTTCTGCAAGTACACGAAAAGACTAGGTAATAAAATTAAAAAACTTAGATATTTTCACATCGTAAAATTTCGGTTTTTCATGTTAGTAATCTTAGGCAACGGTTGAATTATTAATATTCATAAGGTCATGGGTTGCTAGCTGTAGCATACCCGTTAAAGTTTAACAACTTTAAGAAATATAATATTGCCTTCCAGCTGGTCTGATATCAACAAACGCTTTAATTTGTTACTCATTTTTTATTTGATTTCGTGTGCTATGCTTATGGCGATGCTTGTTGCACGTATTTGTTATAGAAGATGGTAGACGTGACAACGGCTCTACCATCCACCGGTGGAGCGACTCTAATTGGGCGCACCAGAGGTGCACTCAGGTCTGTCAGGTCTGCGCTGGGAGGTAGCGGCGAGTATCTTCAGGGTCTGGGGAACAGGATAGGCTCGGCTCTAAGTAGCAGTTTAGAGGAAAGTGAAATGACCACGACCCCGTCAACGCCGCCCTCTTCGCCGCAAGCACCACCTCAGACTTCTAAACAGGAGGACCACCTGGCCAGAAGAAAATTAAGGCTCCCCAGGTACATTTCTGTCTAACAAATTCTATCTCACGAACCAGACGTGACAAAAATCGAAACCCGACGTTACATGCTCGATACGTTATGGTACATACTCGAAAGCACATTAAGAGCATCGAAACAAATGGAATTAAATGAAGCCAACGCTCTTTAACTTCCGCTGATCGCCGTGTAAGGGCGAAAGCAAAGCAGAAATACGTAAATTCGACTTGACATGTTCATTGTTCCATTCATCGGATGCATAGTAACAATCTATATTGAGTAATGTTTGTCCAAAACGTATCGTCGATGATGAAAGATGCAATGATGCAATAACGAATTTAATTCATATTCATACAGCTTTAAACAAAGAGCATCGATAAGAGAAAATTTACTGTTTATGTTCGGTTCGTAGAAGACTCTCAGGAGTTTCACAGACTTTGGTGTTCTTTAACTTGCTGTTTAGGGGAAATGTTATATTAGATGAGAAATTATATTTAGTGAATCGATAGAAATGAATAAAACTGCATGTGAAAGAACGTTATTCGAAAGATTTTCATTTGTCACTGTCGTCCGCCGACAGATTTGGGGCTGGATTATCGTACGAAGATTACGAGGCGATGGCAAGGCACAAATTGGAGCGTCAGGGTAGCGCGAATATGTCGAGGTGCTCGAGGAAGTACCCGCCGGGCATGACGTACGAAGAAATAGCATCCTCGAGATCAGCCACGAACAAAAAACAGGACAATAAAATCGAGGAAGATAATAGCCCGGATAGAGACAGCCAGGAGAGTATAGAACCACTGGAGGAAAAGGATATCAAAGCCACAGGACCGGATCCATTTGATAAATTAAATTACAGAGCAGGTGAGTGTCAAAGCGAACAATATTTCATTAAAATGATTACACCTAGACTGCATACACGCCCAGAAGAACATGCACACGAAACATTTTAACGACGTGGCTCTTATTTTCCATACTTTCTGAGATATCAATTTCAAACTTGATCTGCTTGCAATTCTGTAGCATTATTAAAGAAAATGTTAACATTCTATAGTAAAAAGATCGTAGACTGTTTATCAATTACTCCAAAACGCATTCGTTATCTTCTTGAAAACATTTTATTCATTGAAACTCATAAAGCAGATATAATTTCTACATTTTGCGTCTGTTTTTGTACACTTGGAACTAATAACTCAAACATACACATTATTTTCGACGAAAAATATTTTTTTAATGGTTATTTAGCGTGACACCGATTTTATTTTACAATATAACATATTTCATTGTTTTTTGTCACAAAGCCAGGGCCCCGACCCGCTATCAGACGGTCGTTTTTCGTTTAGGTAAATGAACGTTGATGTGAATGTATTGTGAACCACAGCAGGCGTCATTCGTATGCCACAAAATCCTTGTGTCAACCTTTTCCTACTGCACTGAAGGAAGAGTTTCATTCAAAATCTTATCCACAGGATAATTTCAGCACAGCACACATATCTATTTTATGATATACGCGCCATATTTGCGCGAAGAATTTCGCAGCTTTCACTCGTATCACGAATTTCGTTTCATTTCATGCACGGGCGAGGAAATATCGAAGCTTTCTCTTCAGTGCGAATACAATAGCGTCTATTTAGACCCATGCTGATTTCGTGGAAAATGTTTTCCCTTGAAGACAGGATGCTTTTGAACGCTTTCACGTGAATTCACCCTTTGCGTAAAAATGTTGTTTACATTCTACTGCTCGTTGTTGACTAATTCTGAGATGTAGTCAGAATTCTGGAAAATCATACGCTTCTTAGTACAACATAGTTAAATTCACATTAAAAAATCTGAAGAATGTACGATTCATTGTTAAACCATTTTCGAGCGAATTCATTTACAATAAAAAAGAATACAATTAAAAAGAACGGAGAAATATTTGATTGAATAAATATAAATTAACAATTTCTCAAAGAAATTCATCTAAATGAAACATTGTTTATAACTTATTCATAAACATTCAAATTCGAATTTTCCTTTTACTAGGAGCGCTGCGAACCCCAAATTGTTCAAACGCAGCAAAACTTGCGCTTTTTATGCAACTCGTCGTGTACCTCAAATTGTTCAAACGCAAAAATTTGTGCTTTCATATAATCCGCCGCGAACCCTGAACTGTTTGAACGTAAAGATTTGCGCTTTTATACAATCCACATCTTGAAAATGTGTGATTAGATCCTTACTGTGCCATGGTAGGGTAGCATCACTGTACCCTTCTCGTTTCTGTAGACGTCTCTGCTTAGATGAGTTCTTAAAGGTGTTTAAGTAACAATAATGTGACATCCTTTAATGTGATACACGCACCATGTTTGAGTATCGATTAGAAAAGTAGTGGTCATGCTAATAAAAAGATAGAAGAGTGTTTCCTGTAGAATGTTATTTCAGATATGCCTTGTAGCAGCGATTCAACGAGTGACCAAGACGGCTACGGACCTAGTACAAGTCTAGACTCGAATATGGACGGTCGCAGAATGTGGCATAGATCAGGTAACAAATCTGTCATTGATGAAAGTACATTGTCTGTCACAGTTTACAATTGTATTTGTTCGAATTCAGGCTCATCGGGATCAGTTCAATCTTGGGCTTCCAGTTTGTCGGCGGACAGCCAATCGGAAGAAGCTGCTGCAGACTTTATGAAATCCTTTGTACCTCTTCTGTTCGATGCTCCGAACACCATCGAGCAAGAACAGAAAGCAAATTTTGGGCAAATGGTTCTTGTATGTATTGATAGATCGTTTCATGTGCCAAATGTCTTAACCAGAAAATTAAGCAACGTGTTTGTGGATATTTTGCAGACAGAATCTGGTAGAATATGGTTTTCTCGAGTGGTAAATGCAAGAAGAGCCCGTCCTTGCGTCACAGAAGCTTCATTTTATTCATTAGCACAACATTTCGCAGTGGCGCTTTTCGAATGCCACGAGGCTGACGATTTTGCACCAGCAAAAAGTCTTATGAACATGTGCTTCACGTTCTACCACGAAGGTATTTAAATTTTCGTTTCCCATTTTATTAAACAAACAATTAACTTTCATTTATTTTGGCTACATATTTCATACAATTGAGAATAGCGGAAGGAAACATTCTCTTCAGAGATGTTATTTTTCTGTGGGTGAATTAGTAAAACAGCGTACCGCACGTAGCCTAAAAGTCATTAATTTTCTAAGGTATTCTAAGATGACTCTTGGGCTGGCTGCGTTTCACTATTGTGCAGATATTAACAAGGTTTTGGTAATGCATATATTAAATTTTATAATTTTTCTGAACAAAAGTTGAAGTACCGGGCCTAGAACCGTATCGAGAATATTTGTACACGCATCTACGAGTGCAACCTATTTGGACATCGATGAGATTCTGGACTGCAGCATTTTTCGATGCAGTACAATGCGAAAGAGCCTCGAAACCAGTTCCGCCGAGACCTAAATCTCTCGATCAGGAAGCCATCGCTGCCGAAGATCGCAGGTTCCAGGCGAACATCGTGTTCGGTCAATTAGGGTAGCTATAGATGCCTATTAGACTCTTAGACAACAGTTTAGAACTCCGTTGATGTTTCGATTTTCCGTAGTTTTAATTTTGAATTTGTCGATTTTTTTAGAACTTTCACGTGTAATATGCACGCATTCGGCCTGTCACGAACTCTGTGCTTAGAATTTCTTAGGAAGCAGTGTGTAATTGCTAATTTAACAAAAGGTAAGACCATTATTCAACAAGTGTTTGAAAGTAACTATTCAACTGTACCATTACAGTTTTTCGCTAAAATTGATTTAAACATTACACACATCTTCACAATTTATATTTACCACTTCCTTGTATCGTTAATCATTTATTTTTATTAAACCTAGCCGACAAAGAGTAACTATATTAATTATATAGAAAGAATTGTGCGTTCATTCCTATTGAGAAGCATTTCATTCTTTCTCATATCATATGTATGAATTTTACCTTATGTAGTCAAATGTGAGTAGCGAAACTCGAAATCGTTTAATACTTTTAATGTGGTATAGTAAATACGAGAATATTTTAATACTTTTTCTCAATAGTTAGATGTTACTATTTACGTTACTATTTATACTCTAGTAACATTTCTATGCTTTCAGGCTATTACGTTATATACCATTTTTTATCTTGCAGACCAAGAGAAAATGTTACGTGACAACATAGAAAGAATGTACAACGAGACGGAACCATGGCGGTAGTTACGTTTATTCAAAGGTTCATTGGTTGCGATTTGCGGACAAAATCGACGAGGAGTCAATTACAAAGCAACTCCAATATGAAGGGAAACGTTTGATTGTTAAGAAAAAATGTCAATTTCAATGAGTAATTACAGTCACAACTGGAACGGGACAATGTAAATTAACCCTGAGTTTAAAGTGCAGAAGGTTCCTAATATTACATGTATAGAATTATGAAAATTTTATTAAAACTAGAATCTTTAATCAAGTATGAAAGTAGTTTCATGATTTTGAATTAGATTTCACTTATTATTAGGTAATATTTCATTATTAACAAGTTTAGATTCGCTTTTATACTACTATTTATAAAAATGAATTTAACCGATTGTCTTGCTTAAAATTTTGTGAACCATTTAATTAAATCCCAAGAATTCGAGCCACGCGATAGGCGAACGAGAAAGAAATCTTGAATCGATAATTCTGGAATAAAGAGGATCGACAGAGGATCCTTGAAATAAAGGATGAAACTTCCATGTCCCGAATTTATGTAAATTCTAAGTATAAACGGACAATAAATTGCGCGAATTAAAAACGTAATGATAATTGTTTCAAGATAATAATCGACGATAAAATATATTTCTGTATCAGCGTTAAATAAGGTGAATGCTTCTCTAATCACTATAAATGGTTTTTTGTGATATCACGATTTATGGTGTTCAACAAATAATGGCTAACTGAAAACAAGATTTGCAGCTCAAAAGTATTATCTCATTACAATTTTTAACATCGGGTAACGATAAATTAGATTATTAAGTATTTACCAGGGCGCTCTTATATATAATACTGTTCAGAAAATTTGGTTCACACTTTAAAAATCATATGTGCAAAGGAAGTTTATAAGATTACTAGTATTATGCAAGAGGCTTCAAATAATAGTTTGCATATAAATATTTATTGACGAAGTTATAACGTTACGTTCTAGTAAAAAGATCTTACAAATATCTAAATTACATTATCCAATTTTATCTCAGATACTAATTTTAACAGTTATTTAAACACTGCTATAAAAATGAACTTCGCAGAAATAAAACAGATTACTGTAAAGGTACATACATACCCCTATAGCGAGGAACAAAAGTGTTTGTATGGTACATTATTCCTATGCGAACACTTTTAATTCTGAATATAAATTAATTACGAGCTAAGCGTGTTCTGTGATCACTATAACGTTATCCTTTTCTAAATATTTATCAACGACATATAATAAGCAAATCTTCTTTGGCAACACTCATGTAAATACATAAATCACAGGTGTATATTTAAAGACATATCACTGAATCAAAACAGCACTGTACTTTATTTTGTATATTGGTCTGCACATCATTGACAGATTGTTAACAAACAAAGAGAACGATTAATAAACCTCATGATCATCAAAATAGTTGTTATTAATAAAAAGAAAACATTTCCTTGTGAATTTTTAAGTTTCGCACGGCTAGAATTAATGTTGGAAAATCGCACTTTATGCTAGATCTACTTAGATTTACCATATTTCTTTTAATTACAATCAAATAAGTAAAATCATAAATGAAATGAAACATAAATAAATTATAAATAAATAAAACACATCCTTTTAAAATAAGAATACATCTTGTCTGCTTAACACTTTACAAGTCTTACATTCTCATATTGTTATATTCGGTTTAGAACTCCCTTCATGCTTTTGCCTTAAAGCATGAGTGGTATTTCAGTTGACTTGATTAATGAGAAGAGAAGGTGCTACATCTCTACTGGTTTAAGCGTTTTTTCACTACATATAACAAATGTCGCTAAAACCAGATTTGAACGACTCATTCTTGTCAGTACAGTCGTCTCTCAAACCAAGAGCTTTTTCTTCCCCCAATTCAAGAACCTTTTTATCCCCCACTATTCTACCGCGCGTCCACCTTCACGCAGTTACTTTAGGAAAAGAACGGGGGATGATCAAAAGAGACAAAACGAACTCAGCAGGCACTATGTGTAAGTGTCCACACGAACAAAAAACCTAGTCCGCCTAACTTTACCACGCTGTTAGAGCAGTTTCAGAGCAGGTTTAGGACAAAACTACCCTAAATGTGCCCTAAAACAGCCATAAACCGACTCTAAATATGCCCTAGAACAGCCCTTTTGCTCTAAATCTGCCCTAAAACAACCCTAAATCTACCCTAAATGTGCCTTTCATTGGCTGTCAGTATGACTCGTTTCGTATAATATGTAGTGTCGTGGTATGTATTGTGCTATCTAACTCCTTCGCTATATCTTCTCTATGCGATTAGCTATGAGGACAGCACTATTCAGCTGTGAATCGCCAGCCAATTAGAGCACAGCAATTCGCTGCTTTCTCTCAATTCAAGATCCTCCTTGTCACTGGATACGCTTCTTGAATTGAGAAATTACTATATTTGCCAATGATAGGCACTTACTATGAACGTAAAAATGTATGGACGGAACCTTAAGTTGAGAGAGGGGGGTGAGATCCGCGATAAGGGCAGACTACATGCACTTCGGCTATTTTCGTGCGTTCCGAGTGATTCTGAGTTAAACCGAACTTAGATGCACAGTTTCGAGTGATTGCGAGTCAAACTGAATACATATGTACATACATATATACAGCCGATGTGCATGTAACCCCCCTTGTCCAAAGCCGTCCATATTAGCCCTCACAGTGTTAGACAAAGAGAGGAAGTGGCGAGTGAGCAAGAGAGATAATTAGAGAAAATAATAAGAAATAATAAGAGATAATTATAAATGTTATTTTTAAAGAAATCCAAAAGCCATTCAAAAGGTTGCTGAAACTGTGCACTATCATAGCTATCAATATCATCATCATCATGTTCATTTGTAATAGTAAGATTAACTTTCATTTTCACTAAATGAACTTCCATTTGAATCGCTAATATGTAATAAATTTTCGAACCGATCTTCGATGTTCGATTTATTAACGCAACAATTTCTCGAAATATTCATGCTCGAAAAATTACTCCACATCTCTGATTCAGTCAGTTATTGTCACTAACAAATTAAATGGCAAAATAGCCAAAGGGGTGTTTGACTATATTTCTAACAAACGAAATTGTTATAAATATTAAGAAGCCAGAAATAATAAACTATAGAAATAAGAAACATCGAAATCAGTGGCGAAGGTTACTGTCGGTTACCTGTTCAGCGGAGCGTCATTGTTCAATCAGTTAGTGCGTGCTTGCCGATTGAATTAGTCGTGTTTCGCGGTGTGCTCGTCGTCGTGTACTCTCGTGAAGTACTTTGACCCAGGGTAGACCTCCATGGATTACTGCTGACCTTTGGTCCACTCTGTGGTCACTAGTGGTCATGCTAGTGCTCAGTAATGGTTATTCAAGTGATTATCAATGGTCATTCGAGTAGTCACTTCTGCTCATCCTAGTGTTCATTTCTGTTCATTTTTCCAAATCTTTTTGCTTTTCATATAAAAACTTTCTTTTGTATTTTCGCTATTTAGAGCTACCTTCATCCAATTTGAACGAATTTTTTTTTTCAATTTTAATCTAAAATTGTACTTACTCCTAAGATCAAATTTTAATTTTCTTCTAAATTTGAATCTAAATTTATTTCACTTTCTCCTTATTTAACGAAATCTTATCTTCAATTTCAACATGAATTTACCTTTTAGAAATAGAAATTAATATTTTTGTTCACAATCTTAATTCAAATCTAGTGTCTGGGTTATGGAAACTTCTGCACTTCCTGCTGCTGCTTCTTCACTTCTGCTGCCTTACTTTATTTATTCGTTCTGATTGCCTTCTGGGTCTCTAAAGCAGCAACCTTCTCGTGGTGAGACCTGAGCTATCGGTATCATCCTTGGTTCAAAAAATGTTACAAATTGTAATGTGTTTCGAGTCGAGGATGATACCGAGCTAATAGCTGCAAATTACAAATTCTTTTTCATATTGTAAAATCATAACCACTTGGGACTTTCAACACTTTTTAGGTTTTCATCGAGGGATATCATAATACGAAGACGTCACACCCGCCGATGGATGCATAATTCTAACGTTTTAAATCGGTACTCGGAACAGGTCTTCGTTCGAAAATTGTTGAGATTGATATTTCTCCGATCGGAGATCCCTCAGGGGCATGTAGCACTCACACATAGAGCCCGTTGCTTTCGTTCTGTCTCTCTCGATCATCTCCCGTTTTCTTTCTAAACCAACTGCGCGATGCTGGATGTGCATTAAAATGGTGGGGATAAAAAAACGCAATATGGTGAGGTAGAAATGGCTCAATATGGTGAGGCATCACTGTATTCGTGTGTCGTGTGGTGCACAGTACTGTAACTACCACTGTAATATAAGTAAATAATATTTGTTACATTTGTACGGAACAGTCGGGAAGCAAGAGTAATATGAACAATTAGAATGTTTATTTGTATGAAAAAACAAGATTAGCAATAAACTATTAAATAAATAATCAAAAAGTGACTTTAATGCTATACATACCAAAAACTTATGGCAATGAAACGAATTTTAAGGTTATGACGTAAAATACTTAAAAACATATTTTTTCGTTGAAATGAGTTCGCAATCTGAATATAATAAGTTTAAATATAAGCATGAGCACAAAAAACATAGAAAAAGTAATTACTGTAATGAGTCAACATCGTCCAAAATTCACGTAGACAAACATATAATTGATTCTAAAGAAAAACGTTTCCATCAAGAAATCTATAATAACTCAGAAATGGATAATAAAAACTTTTGTTTTAGTAAGTACAAATACGAATGCAATAAAGTATTTACAAAAAATTTGAATGTAGTACACGATACAGAAGATTTTTGGAAATTTGTCAATAAATATGAAGCTCTAAAAAAAAAACTTACTACTCCCGATACATCCCCTAATTTTACTTTAAATGAAGTTGGTATACCAGATGTATATCATAGGCTGCACTGCATTAATTTTAATTTAAGCCTTAGTTTCAATGAATTATTTGCATGGATTCCACCTACTGAAGCATTATCAAAAGAAAGATTATTAAAATTTCAAAGTATCATTATTTTATATTTGGATTTCAAACAAAAAGAAAAGTATGCAAAATTAAAAAAACTTCGAGAAACCCAAGCAAATTTACCAGTTAGTCAATATAAAAATGAGATTATTGAAGCAATAAAAAATGAACGAGTAGTTATCATAGCTGGTGATACTGGCTGTGGTAAATCTACACAAGTGCCTCAATATTTATATGCAGCTAATTATCAAAAAATTGGTAAGTTCAATTTTATTTACAATCATTGGTGTTCCCTTTTTCAATACAGATAATTAATATTTAATATTAATACTTATAGCATGTACGCAACCCAGAAGGATAGCATGTATATCTTTAGCTAAACGTGTTGCTTTCGAAACATTAACAGAGAATCGTAATGATGTTGGTTATCAAATTCGTTTTGAGAAACAAAGAAATCAAGATACCAGAATTACTTTTATAACAGAAGGTCTTCTCCTAAGACAGGTAACTATAAGATTCCAATAAATAATAATTAATTATTAAATAATATATTAAACAAGAATAAATGTGAACATATCTTTTGTATAGTTATCTGGTGAATCTGAATCATTACCTTATGAAGTTGTTGTGTTGGATGAAGTACATGAGCGTCATTTACATGGTGATTTCCTGCTTGGCATTATGAAATGTGTTATTAATCAAAATCATAACGTAAAATTGGTGCTGATGTCTGCCACAATTAATATTGAACTCTTCAGTAACTACTTTGCAAAAGAAGATGTTAGAGTAATACAAGTATGCTCTAAAAAAAACTTATTCTCTATCAATATTTAGAGGGAGCAATAAGTGTTATAAATAGTTCTTATCATACAGGTTCCTGGAAGATTGTATCCAATACAGCTAATATATAGACCTGTTTGTATAGAAGATATCAGGTATAGAAATGATAGATTTAATCCAAGTCCTTATATACAAATAATGCAACTAATCGACCAAAAATATGCAGGTAGAAAATGTCTCATGCATAAAGCTATATCTTTTGTTGTACTATAATTTATTATATTAACAATGTATATTTTCAGTAAATGAAAAGGGTGATTTATTAATATTTCTAAGTGGAATGAGTGAAATTACTGCAGTTGTAGATGCTGCAAAAGAATACAGCCAGAAAAAAAATAATTGGATCGTTTTACCACTTCATAGTACTCTATCTATTAGTGAACAAGACAAAGTAAAGTTTTATATTCATTTTTCACTTTTAAATAACATACATAAAATTACATATTCCCTTCTGTTTCATAGGTATTCGATTTTACTCCTGATGATGTGAGAAAATGTATTGTTTCCACTAATATAGCAGAAACCTCAATTACTATAGATGGAATCAGATTTGTTGCTGATAGTGGAAAAGTAAAAGAAATGAATTATGATCCATCATGTAAAATGCAACGGCTTAAAGAATTCTGGATCAGTAAAGCCAGTGCAGAGCAAAGAAAAGGAAGAGCTGGTAGAACAGGACCAGGTATGTGCTACAGGTATGTATATAATTTGATAAACATAATGAAATAAAAGCAGTATTTTCATAACAAAAATATTTTCACTTAGGTTGTATTCTGAAGAAGAATATATGGCTTTAGAAAAATATTCAACACCAGAATTGCAACGTGTGCCTTTAGATTCGTTACTTTTACAAATGATAGCAATGGGACTTCCAGATACAAGAAAATTTCCATTTATAGAACCGCCACCTGCTGAAAGCATAGAAAATTCTATTTTGTCTCTGAAAGAGCACGTTAGTATCGCTAAAACATTATTAAACCACGCCATAATTATGCTATATATTTCTTATTTCAGGGTGCACTTACAGATAATGAAAAAATAACATGCATTGGAAAAACACTTGCACGTTTACCGGTTGACATATCAATAGGCAAAATGTTAATAATGGGCTCAATTTTCCATCAAGTGGAACCAGTATTGTCATTAGCTGCTGCTTTAAGTATACAAACACCGTTTACAAACAGAGCATATAGAGATTCAGAGTGTGAAGTAATAATATATACTTTACACATATATTTTAATTCTGAAAATCATGTTTTTTATGTGTATATTGATTAAAAATTTTAAAGACATCTAGGAAATCATTGGAGTCAGATCACGGTGATCCGATAACATTATTAAATGCATTCAGAGAATGGCTAGAGGTAAAACAGCAAAGTTCTCAAGAATCTAGAGGTAGTGGAAGTAGCAGTAGAAAGTGGTGTAGAAGAAGAGGTTTAGAAGAGCAAAGATTTTATGAAATGACAAAATTAAGAACACAATTTAAAGAATTACTTCAGGTAATTCCACATTTTTAGTAATAAATGTTTACATTTATTGATAAATGTATGGTTCTATAACAAAATTATTTATATTTTGTAGGATTGTAATTTATTGAGAGATCTCCCACAAGTAAACTCTTCTATGTCCAGTGCAGATCGTGCCATAAGACACGGAGAACTGAAATTTTTGAAATCGTTGAAAAGAACTTATAAACAAAGCGCACCTAGAAAGCGAAAACAATTAAAACTGGAGTCGTTCAATATACGTTTAGAAGATGATGATCATGACGACGATGAAGGAATCGATATCAAGGATATTGAATTTCGAATGAAAAACGATCCAAGTCAAGTCCAAAATTTATTAACTGCAGCCACTGCATATAGTTACAAAGATTTGACAATGTTGAAAATAATATTGTGCAGTGGTTTGTATCCACAATTCGCATCTGCAGATGAGTTCAATTATTGTAAGGTAACGTCATTTTAGTTACTTTAAATAATCATTTTTTAAAAATAATACATGACTTTGTAGTCGATGAACGAGCAACTATTTCATACAAAAGCAAAGCCATATATAGCGTTACATCCAATGAGTTTCTTTGGAAATCATCCACAAGTATTACAATTAGATGAAACAGATATTATATCTATACCAGGATACAAAAGCAAAACTCCCGTTAGTTCGAAACATACAATATTAGCGTATTTGTAAGTTTCAAATAAAGATAGATAACAATTTTATTATAATTCTTTAAGTACATGTTTATAATTTGTAGATCTCTTTTGGAAACAACAAAACCTTATCTGGTGAACACGATTAGAATGCCTGCCGTACAGACATTATTTTTATTTGCAAATGAAATTGATACAAACAGTACATTTTCAATGTAAGTATTAATCTAAGTCTAGCTAAAAAAAATTTCTAATATATAAATGTTGATTCTATTTTATAGTATCGTATGTGATTCATGGCTAGCATTAGAGTTTCCAGTACCTGACAGTGGTCAAACTTTATTATTAAAAGCCACTAAATTACGGAATAAATGGGATTTTTTATTAAATCAACAACTGCAAGGTATAAAAAATAGGATATTCATAAGGATTAATAGTTTTAAAACTCAACAATCTTAAGGTCTTAAAGTAATATATTATAATTACCTTATAGATTTAAATAATACTAATGAAGATAAGCAAGATTTTAATGAAGTTGAATATACACTTACTCAAGAATTGATCGAATATATGCACACAACAATTCCTTATACAATAAAGCGATTGTTACCAGCTGATCTTAAAACAATGTACGTGGGGAGGGAAGATAATGTTATCGATATGGATCCAAATCCTTTTCAATCTGACTTCACAGCAGTACCTAATTCAATTAAAGGAGGTGTTCAAGTGTCCAACATAATTACGTATAATTGGTAAGTCATTAATTACTATATTTATTGCTTACTCAAATAAATAAATTGTAACTTTTATTTTTTAGTTTAAACGAAACCGAATGGAGTCGTAAACTTTCTATAGAGATGTTAGAAAATGAATGGCACTGCCAAAACTGTAATACACAAGCAATTCTTACTAGCATAGAGAAATTACAACATCAAGAGACCTGTAAAAAACAAGTCCGGAAGAATACAAAAGAAAATTGTAACAACGTAAAACACAAATCTAACACACAGATATATGAATGTCCATCTTGTGCACAGACATTGTATTTAACACCTATCGAAATACTTAAACACAAGAAGTCTCATATTAAATAATTATTATGGAAGTAATGTATATTACATAATAATATATATTTTGCATTTATAAACAATTTTATTATTATTTAATATGTTATACAAATTTAAGTTAAATGACAAAATAATATATGATATAAATTCCACATTCGTGTAAATAATAACTATTTTTACAGTCGTGTATTTATATCGGCAATACACACCACAATAAACTTACTAAATTTAAACAACATAGTGTCTACACAGAGTAGATACATATAAATTATGTCCATGGTAAAAAGTTTGAAAACATGAAGCATCCTACAATTGCATATCCTAAAAAGTAAGTTAATATGAGTTTATCCTTCCAAGTATATTCTTTTTGCGTGAAAAAAAATACTTTCCACTTTGAATACATATTTTCAATACATTCACATCCTCTCTTCTCATTACAATGTGGTGCACAACACATAGTTGAAGCACAATACCAATAGATTAATGGACTTGCTGAACATAGTAAACGTGTACTTACTTGAATATGTACAAAAAAGATACAAAATATTGTCATAAATAAACCATGGACAATGAACACTAACATTTCAGCCGGATATTTCTTTACTTTGGCACATATTTCAGCCTTATCATCAACTCTTTTAACAAATCCCAATGTACAAAAGTATTTAGTGTGTTCAATAACATATTCTTTCATACATGTAATCATAATGTATAAAATTGGAAGTGCTAAGATAAAATTTGGTATTTGTTTAACTGTGTAGTATTTAAAAAATCCTACATTCCAGTATTTTTTTTGTACATGAGAATAAGCTACTGGAAGTACAGTATTACACCATTCTACGTTACTGCTACCTGGTAATTCAAAATTGTTTATTGCACTATGATTTAAGATATGTTGCGGAATGAGCATTTCGTTTGACTGAGAAACGCAAAATATGATATAATTATATATTTGTAACAAAACAAATGGAGCCGCTGATATAATTACTATATTACACATTAGACAAATACTTTTAAATGTAGTCATTTTAAATAAAAATTGACATAGAGTTCTTAATGAAAATTTTCTATACCTAGTCACAAAATCATTGTACAATCGTTTTAATTGAAAATATATAGGAAAGCCAATATTAACCATACCATTTGATCTTGTAAGAATAGATAGACTTATTGGAAAAGCTACAGATATATCCAAATCAATAGATTTTAACATACTATAATATGTTAAATAAGCAAATAAAGACTCTGAGTAAATAGCAGAGAAAAATATAGTAGCCGGATTAATGCAATAAAGTATTGCTGCTTTGTAAGCTGTGTTAGTGTTCTTTAGCACTACTTTACTAAGATCATAAAATATTATAGCTGATTTTACGAAACATATTCCATTAATTAATATGGCAGCAATAATTACAGAACTATTAACATTCAACGAATAAAATACTTTTCTAATACAAGCAGCAGTAAGTCGAATTAATGTAGGATACAATGGATAGAATGCTAAAGTATTTTCATAAGTGTAACCATATTTAGTAATATGTATGAAGTATTGGCCATCCCATCGTGTGAGACCATTAAATAATAATGTTATTATATTATCATACACTGATACTCTCTCAGATTTATCTCTAGGACTTCTAAATGCATCTGCATAATGATCAGGACAGAGAATATTGAAAATAAATTGCAAACTTAACACTGTTATCCTACTGGTTATTGCAAACCAAAAAATCTTCCTTCGTGGTCCATACATTGTTAATATATTACACATAAATGTACAAATTTAATGTTTTACATAATTACACTTCGTCTATATTAAATTTATATTAACAGTAATTTTAATACCACTAAAATACATCCTCGGTTATTTGATAAAAATGTGATTCATTCCTTTTGGTTTCCTGTGTGTTCTTATCATGTCAGGATGAAGAGATTATAAATTTATCGCATATGTGTGGTATTTTTTTCCCTGTCCACAATTTTTACTTTATAAAAGTGTACAGCTAGAACAGACAATTCAATCACAGAGTGTTAAAGAATCTCGTCATTATTATTGCTCATTTTTGTGTTAGAAAAAAATTATGTATGCTCTGTTCTATGTAATTGTTATTTACTATTGTGTTATATTCAACTATGTTAATAGTGAAATATCTATCACTGACCCAATCTGTAAGTATGAATATCCTACATAACGATTGCCATACAGTTCTATAGTTAAAATAACACGTATTATCTCAGAATATTTTGCTCTAAGGTGACAAGCCATTCAATTATAACAACGAAAAAGAGATATTATTAGATTGGTTATTTACTGGATGTTGGGGAAGAGATTGTACGAAAAATGGTTTTGAAAATAAAGCAACAGAATATCCCGGTTATGATGGATGGTATAATAATATCGGACGGCCAGAATTGGGAGCTGTTGATACTCCTTTATTGAGAAGATGGCCAGCTGCTTATGAAGATGGTGTATACAAACCTTCGGGTTGTAATAGACCAAACCCAATAGAACTTAGTGAAAAACTATTTAAGGGTGATATTAGCTCTGTGTCCAAAACCGGAAGAAATACATTGCTTGTATTTTTTGGTATGTTATAAAATATTAGACTATTCAAAAAAATTTATTTCTTAGCTAGTCTCATAAATGATACATCAACAGGACAACATGTTGTAGAAGAAATTTTGGATGCACAAAGACCAGCATGTCCACCAGAATACTTTAACATTGAGATTCCATCTTCTCATGATTACATAAATATAACTAAACACCATGAAATGCCAGTATTACGTACACGTTATGATACAAGAACTGGACATTCTCCTAATAACCCACGTCAACAGGTTCTCAATCTTACATTAATGCGCAATTGTTTTCTTAATATTAAAAATATACAGAGGTAGCCAATAAGAATTTTTATCTAAAATAGCTTTTTATTATTAAAGCAATTGAATAAAATAATTTATGTAAACTTTTATTGACTTACTGTATATATATACATAAAAATAATGTATAAATATTATACAGTTAAATGAAATAACTCCATTTCTGGATGGTGGACTCATTTATGGTACTTCAAAGGCATGGTCAAATTTTTTAAGAACCTACTCAGATGGTACCTTTGATCAGAATGGATTATTAGCAAGTTGTTGTAACAACTTATATCCTGCAAATAATACTGAAAAATTGCCTATGTCTAATCCACCACCTCCAATTCGTCATGATGATTACATTAAACAACATTATACAGAAGGAGTTGATCGATTCTTTAGTAAGTAAAATTTTATTTTTGAAATACAAAATTTATTTATATATTCATACCACAAACTTTCTTAGCAAACTCTGCAATGTGATGGTCTTTGGGTGTACATTCGTATTCAATATTTTCCGCGTAAGGCATAGGTACATCAATACCTGTGCAGCGTACAGCAGGAGCATCAAGCTGAAAAAATACTGGATTTTCCATAACAGTAGCTACTATTTCAGATCCTACTCCACATCTAGGCCATCCCAATTCAACTGTCATTAATCTATGTGTTTTTGAAATCGACTTAAAAATTGTATCCCAATCTAATGGTCTGAGAGAACGTAAATTTATAACTTCTGCTTCTATTCCTTCTCCTGCTAGAATTTCAGCTGCTTGCAACGTGTAGAATGTAGCTTGACCATGTGATGTTAGCGTAATATGTTTACCCAGTTTTTCAATTTTAGCTTTACCAAATGGTATCATGAAATCCTTGTCCATAGCTTCATCAGAAATAGGAAATGTAAAATTATAAAGTACTTCACTTTCTAAAATTACAACTGGATCAGGATCTCGAACAGCAGCTTTTAAACATCCTCTATAATCCTCACACGTTGTAGGTGATGTTACTTTCAAACCAGGACAACTCATATACCATGCACCAAAACACTGAGAGTGTTGTGCTGCTAAGCCTTTAGCATTACCATTTGGACCACGAAATACAATGGGTACATTATACCTTCCTGCAGTCATATAAAAATTTTTAGCTGCTCCATTTACAACACGATCTATGGCTTGCAACGAAAAATTAAATGTCATAAATTCGCATATTGGTTTTAAGCCAGCAAGTGCTGCTCCAACAGCTATACCACAAAATCCAGCCTCTGTAATAGGCGTGTCAATCATTCTTTTATCTCCATATTTTTTCCAAAGACCTTTTGTTACTTTATAAGCACCATCATATTGAGCAACTTCTTCTCCTATAATAAATACCTTTTCATCTCTTGCTAATTCTTCGTCAAGAGCTGCATTCAGTGCATCTCTTACAGTCATGTTTTGCACAAATCTGTATTGTTTTTTATGAAAAATATGAGATATTTTTGACAATAATATATGTCTTAAGCAATGTAAAAAATGCATTTCCAGGCTGATGTATGCAATTATTAAAATAAGTGTATTGCACTCATATGTTGTAGAATTAGGAAATCCAAGAGGAAATGAAAATCCATTCCTTCTCACTTTTGGTATAATTTGGTTTAGATGGCATAATCATATATCAAAATACATAAAAAGTCGACAACCTAACTGGACTGGTGAAAAAGTTTACAATGAAGCTCGTAAATGGGTAATAGCAACACAGCAGCACATTATCACAAATGAATGGTTACCTGAATGGTTGGGTAAAGAACTTCCTACATACGAAGGTAATCAGTTTAAAACATTGAAGTTAATAGAATTTATTAACTAATTTTTCTTTATTTCGATTTTATGTAACTTCTTGTAATTTTTTGAAAGGTTACGATCCAAGCATTGACCCACAAATTGATCAATTTTTTCAAGCTGCTGCTTTTCGTTTTGGTCACACCTTAGTTCCATCAGGTACTTTCGAAAACTGTTTTATTAAATTTATCTTCAGCGCATTAACTTTTATATGTATTATAAATTAGTATCAATGATTACACATGACAACATGTAACGATTCATAGCCTACTTCAACATCTATTGCTATTTTTCATTAAAAAGAATGTCAATTTTTGCAAGATGGAAATATCATACATTTCTCTGCAAAATGTGATCATAAAAGAGGTGTAATTAAATCATTCTTTTTAATAGGTGTATATTTACGAGACTATGGTAGAGACGGTTGCAAATTAAAACAAAATTATAGAGCAATTAGAACATGTAATAACTATTGGATGTCACAGGTATATAAGTCATGCTGAATTGTCAACTGTTTACATTGTTTGAAAATAAACGATTTTGTTTGTGTAGAATTCTATTTATAAAACTACAACAGAGGCGCAAGGAATTACTGATATAGAAAACTTGATAATGGGAATGGCTGTTCAACCATGCGCGAAAGAAGATCATAAAATAGTAGATGATTTAAGGGGTAGTTTGTTTGGTCCACTTGAATTCTCAAGAAGAGACTTAATGGCACTCAATATTCAAAGAGGACGTGATCATGGACTTCCAGATTATAATACTGCTCGAGCAGCATACAATTTAACCAAAGTCAATAATACGTCTCACTTCAGGAATGTAGATGTGGATGTATGTATAAAAAATAATAGTCTTAATTAAATTGCCTGATTTCATAGTACAAAAAGATGATACTACTGTTTAATATTTCATGGGAAGATTAAGACCAAATTCTGGGAACTATATAAAGGTTCTTTTGACGATGTCGATATATGGGTGGGAGGTATCTTAGAAACTGATAATGGACCTGGAGAATTATTTCAAGCTATCATAATTGATCAGTTTCAACGAATACGTGCTGGAGATAGATTTTGGTATAAAAATATAAATAATAAGTAAGTTATCTTTATCTAAAACAGATCATAATTCTATGTTCTTCATTGTTCACATTAAAATTTACAATAACCTGTGCTAGTCTCTTCAATACTCATGAAATGAAAAGATTGGAATGTCTTAAGTTTTATGATATATTAATGTCTGTTACTGACATGGATCATGATGATATTCCACGAAATGCTTTTAAAGTCCCTATGTCAGGTATGTTTAATTCTGCTTATTAAAATTTCTTCTATATATTAATATAAATCTCCTTTCGTTTGCAGGAAGTGATATCAGTACTAGGTGTGTCAACATTTCGATCTTTCAGGGAAACTGTGCAAACAACAATAACAAGACCTGCTATCATGCTAAGCCCATCACTGTTGAAAATGTTGATACCTGTACAGTTCTTGCAACATATGATTACTTTAACAATAGTGCTATATCATTCATTTCAACATTCTTGGGATTATTTACTATTTTCTTTTGTAATATATATACATATATATATTTCTTACAATACTATGGAAGTAATTGAAATACATTACATAACTTTTTAACAGGTTTTATTATACTACTCTATAATCGAATAACATCGAAATCAAATAAACCATTTAAATATCCAACAAACTGGAAGAAATCGCACTTCATAAAAGAAGATAAAAATACTGCAATACTTACAGGTAAATTTCCAAATACTGATAATAGAATTTAAAGGCATATCTTTAATATTTTTTATTTTTAGTAAACGAATGGCAAGATAAAATATTGCCATTGAGACCTGTAATTATTGTTTTAAATGTGGTGAAAAAACAATTGGAAGTAAGAAATTATTTAGGACATATCACACGAGCAATAGATATGTTACAGTATGCAATAATAACGGTATATGCAATACATAGATGAATTTTATAAAATAAAATGTTTATCTTATAAACTAGATTATGTTTTTCAACAGATGCATATTTCTACTGATAATAACTATGTTATGATCAGGGTGGAACATAATTATGATTTAGTCTTAAAATTTGACACTAATTACTTGAGAGACTTATTTCTCCAAGCTATGAAACAATTTACTACTGAATTAAATACAATTTCAATCAAAGAAATTCCGGATATCACAACTAAAGAGTTATTGAAGCAAGCTGTTACTAAAAGAAGTCGACAAAAAAAATTAGAACAATTTTTCCGTGTCGTTTTTTCACAGGTATAATAGAATACAACTAGAAATTGTATAATGTTAGAATGCAATTATTATATGAACATAGACATTTTTAATAATGCCATATTTTATACTTCACAGGCACTTCACATTACACACACAGAAGAAGAAATTTTAAAAATAGATGCAGCAGTAGCAAAAGATGTGATACATACTGAATTGACGATAATAGAATTTTCTGAAGCATTGAGTATGCATCCAGATTCGGAATTTATTAAGAAGGTAGTAATATTAAAATGTTTACACATGAAACTATGTAACACATTTAAAATTTTCATTAATAATTTTTAGATATTCGATTTAATTGATAAAGACAAAAACAGTTTCATATCATTTAGGGAATTTCTTGATATGTTAGTTCTATTTTTAAATGGTTCTGCAGAAGACAAAGTGAAATTTATGTTTGATATGTATGATATAAATGGAACAGGAAGATTGACAAAAAATGATTTCAAAAATATGTTAAGGTATAATATATAAATAAACTTTGTGTACTATATTTGATAATATTATTACATATTATATCATATTATATATGATATTGTTAGATCACTTATGGAAACAGTTAATGCAGATGTAACTGATAATAATTTAGAAACTTTGATGCATTCAATGATGGAACATGCAAATATAGTAACAAAAGAAACCATAGACTTGCAAGATTTTAAACAAATTCTAAGCGATTTCAATAACAAGTTCAATTATGCAGAATTAGAATTTAATATTAATACTACTGGGAAATGTAGAAAATTACATATTGGTGCATCTACATCTCGATCGCCGTTTATGGGAATAGTACAAAAAGTAGTGGAAAGTCTATATGAAGATCCAAGTGAATTACGAAGAAGAATTGGTGGTGATACAAAGATAGAAACACACAATATTCATGAGATAGAAAAAATTGTTGATGATGTTCAACATGTTCAAGATTATTGGTATCCTATAATGAAATATCTTGCAAATAAAAAGTTACAAATATTTTGGTTATGTTTATATACTTTCATTCTTTTTGCTATTTCTGCAGAGAGATTTTATTGTAAGTATACTTTTAATTTTTCTAAGGTTGGTTTTATATGTTACTAACATTATTACAGACTATTCTGTGGAACGTGAACACTCTGGTTTGAGACATATTTTAGGATATGGAATAGCAGTAACTAGAGGAGCAGCATCTGGAATAATGTTTACATACTCAATTCTTTTAATTACAATGTGTAATAATATAATTACATTTCTAAGAAATACTATTTTACAATTGTACATACCATTTGAATCTATGATTGAAATGCATAAATACATTGCTTGTTGTGGATTGATTTTTACAGGTAAGCAATAAATATATAATGTACTTTAAAGTTTAAATGAAATATTAATTATGTATTTAAAGTATATTAATATCTGTTTTCAAAAAAATTTCAGTACTTCATGTAATTGGTCATGGATTTAACTTGTATCATATTTCAATACAAAGTGCTGATGACTTAACATGTCTTTTTCCTAATTATTTTCATGCGTAAGTAATTTATAGTCAATTCTATATAAATTAATGCTAATTGGAATCTTATGTTTTAGCACACATGAATTGCCCAAATTTCACTACTGGTGTTTTCAAACGATAACAGGATTAAGTGGAATCCTTTTAACCATCATAACAGCATTAATATATCTGTGTACTTTACCAAACATTCGTAGACTACTTTATAATTGGTTTCGATTAACACACTCTTTATATCCCGTTTTTTATGTTTTAATAATAATACATGGAGCAGGAAGATTAGTCCAAGTATTGATTTCATATAAAATTAATATATAAATACAACTTGCTTTTAGAATTATTATACTACAATATTTAATGTATAACAGGAACCACATTTCCATTATTTTTTTTTGGGTCCATTAACTCTATTTATTTTTGATAAAATTATTACTGTGACGAGGAAAACTATTGAAATACCTATATTAAAAGCAGATATACTACCATCAGGTAAATTTATAATTTATCACGTGAGTATTATAAAGCATAATTATGCAGTATTTTTCATTTGTATCTTTAAAGGTTTCCAAATAATCAACTTCATATATTTATATTCCCTGCATATTAAAAATTATGAAAATATTGGATACATATTTGTTTTAGATGTGGTTTGCATTGTATTCTCTAAGCCTCAAAATTTTAATTACAAATCTGGACAATGGATTAGGATTGCATGTCCTGCATTACAAACGAATGAATATCATCCTTTTACATTATCGTCTGCACCTCATGAATCAAACTTAACTGTACATATTAGAACAGTTGGATCTTGGACTACTAAAATTAGAACCAGACTAGATCCCACTATAAAATTTGATCAACGTTTACCAATGGTATGCAAACATGCTATTAAATGTCTTAAATTGTAATTCATTTTATAATTTGATTATTTTCAATAGATTCATATAGATGGTCCTTATGGTGAGTGCCATCAAGATTGGTATAAATATGATGTAAGTATATTGATAGGGAGTGGAGTAGGAGTTACACCATTTGCATCAATTTTAAAGGATGCTGTATACAAATTAAATCATGATTTGAATTTGGAATGCAAAAAGGTAATATTAACATAAATATAATTTCAATATAATTTCTAGACATTAATCTTGATATTAATATATAGGTATATTTCCTTTGGATAACAAGAACGCAAAAACAATTTGAATGGATGGTTGACATAATAAGAGATGTTGAAAATGCTGATTTTAATGCTACTGTATTGTCTCATATTTTTATTACACAATTTTACCAGAAATTTGATTTAAGAACTATATTATTGGTAAACTATAAATACACAATTTTATTAATTTTTTAATTCATGAAAATCACAAAATAAATGACAATACTTTTTTAGTACATCTGTGAACGACACTTTCAAAAAATTTCAAATAAATCTTTATTTACTGGTTTAAAAGCAATAACCCATTTTGGGAAACCCAATTTTTTGAGATTTTTTATGTCTGTTCAAAAATTACATCCTACAGTAAGTAATGTTAATATCTGTACTTGCTTTTAATACTATTGTATCAATAAGATTTTATAAAACAGTAATTATATTGTATAAAATGTTTATCATTTTAGATTAACAAGATTGGTGTTTTTAGTTGTGGTTCACCAACTGTGACACAAGCTGTGGATGCTGCTTGTAAGTCTATAACTTTAAATGAAAAACTCAATGTTCTATTCCAACATTATTATAAAAGTTTCTAAACATGTAAATAATTAAGCAACTTATTTCTAAAAGTATGTTAATAAATTTCAATTAATTAGTATATTCTCTCTAATTAGTATATTCTAAATTAATTCAGATACTCTTTAATACACAGTACCTTTTTTAAAACTTGTACTAATCAACTAGAATTTTGTTTTAAATGATAGTGGGACTAGTCTAGTAGACAATGAGTATAATGCTTTTTTTAAAATTTTATTATTATTTGGAATAACAAAAAAAAAATAAAAAAAACTCATGTTTAATTTCAGAAATGCGTTTCGTAGATCGGTTAAGTTAAAGTAAAGTTACAAACGTTGAAAGATATAAAAGAAAACTGCAAATTCCTGGTAGTTATTGAACGGAAGTGTCAAAAACCAGGACAAAACTGCGATTCTCGCGATCTTTAATTGTTTACAAACTATTTTAAGATCAACCGATTTTGATGAAATTTTCAGTACGTATATAAGTCACCAGGATCTATAAAACACATTTTCTAATTTTCGTTATAAGCTCAGATAAAAAAGGTTAAAAGAACATGAGATTTTTATTTCTTTGGTATATACTCCAAGTATATAATAACATTTAAGAAAAGCATTATAAATAGTCATTAGACAAAAGCGGACTAGTCCAACAACATTTAAAACAAAAGTCTAGTAATTTAGTCCAAGTTTGACGAAAGATACCGTGTTTTAAAGAGTATCCGAATAAATTTGTCCAGTACTATATGTACATATCCATATTCTTTTCAAATATTGATATCTCAATTGTAAAAATCATAGGAATGTGACTTATAAAATATTTTGTATAACCATAAATAAAGGATATACCATATAACCATTACTTAACCTCACAAAGATACGTAATAATATTAAGAATAATTATAAAGTGAAAATAAAAGATTACCTTTTGTATACCGAATTATTGTAGAATGCTTCATTGCAAATAAGGAAAGCAATTGTTATTGTCACAAACACACTTGTAACACAGATAACTCCATTGCGAAAAGAATGACAGATGAGGATGAGAGAGAATATTCTAGCTTTATGCTCCTCAACTGCACTCAACTGTGCCAAACTGTACTACGTACTGTACTCAATTCAACCTATATTCAACGCAACATGCAACACAACGTTTCTAATGATTCTACAGTAATGCCTCACCATAGTACAACCATACAGGCCCAAAAATGCTCGGTAATATAGGGACAGGTATAGAAACTGCTCTTCTCTGATTGGTTGACAATTCACTGCTGAGACAGAATTCACCGTGTATTGGATGCGCATTAAAATGGTGGGGATGTGCGATCCAGCTTAAAGACTAAAGGAAGTATGCAGGAGTAGGGCCCATTATTGTATTTATGCCCGCGATAATGCTACCCCAAACGGACAAATAGCGTAATTAGTACATACTATGTACTAATACATTAGTACATATATATATACATATATAGATTTTAAAATTTTAAATTGAAGGCATTAGAAACTACTTCTATACCCTATTCGTGATTTTACGCTACAATACAATTAAAATACAGATACATAGTTACAAAATATTATTATGACTTGCTTCATTGTGTAAATGTATATTAATCGCGTTTAATTAATTTATATAATCAATGAAAAAGTTGGGAACCCAATTAATAACTAGTGTCCCAAATATGAAAATATGCATAAATCTCCTACAATATTGTTTATACTATTTAGAATTAAATAACGCATGATAGAATTATAACAGCATATTACATTCATTTAATTACAGAATGTTTACAATGTATAATTTTTCTACCGAAAGTACATAAAAAATTACATATTTATTTTAATGAAAGACTGTTCAATAATTATCAAATTGTAGTATGTTATTTTGTGCAGAGTATTTAATAATCCTGAATACAAGTTCCAATTTTGTATTGCTTCACATATTTTACAGCAAAAACTTTAAAACAGTACATTTTTTCGAAATAAAACTAGTAATAATACCAGTTTTTGAATATACACAAAAATCATATTATTATTTTTGTAAAGTTACCACTCATGTACATATTGTTTGAAGAAATAGAAAAATAGATCGATTTTAGTTATAGACGATATTTGCAACCTGTTTAGTGAATATATAAATCTTCTCTAAGCTCATTAAAATTTACTTGCTGAGTGTAACCAATTTTGATATATTCCTAAATTTAAAAAGAGATTCAGCTTTATCTAGTTTTGCAAAAAGTCGATTATCGAAATACTCAATTAATAAAAAAAATAGGGAATTTACTTCAACTTTGCTTTTATATCAGTTGCGTAAATCAGTCTCTCGTCCCAGTAAGGCCCATTTTGAGATGCATAAATTCATGCTCGAAACTGTCAATTGAACGCAGATTATATAAAGACTTTCAACCGTTTCATTACAGTTTAAGCAGACCTCGATAAATTTTTAAACATACTCCTGGATCATTTAATAAAAAACATTTGATTTAATAATAATAATAATAATAATAAAATACATAAATATATATTATACAATATTATATAATAATATTGTATATATAATTGACAAAGAAACTGACAGATAAAACTGTTTGTACAATTCGATTTAATGTATTAAATTTTGAAAGACAATGAAGCTGATTAAAGGAATGTCATTATTATGTACATGAGTTATTAAGTGTAAAATATAAGCTCAGGAATTTGTCCTTCCTCTGTAGACGTTCCATTATTATCACCTGCCTCAATACTAAATTCAAACTTAACTTTTCCATTTCCTGTATCACTATCTACCATAACAGTTTCTAAACCCTTAGTTCCATAATGAGAACAAGGACCCTGGAAGGATCACAATGCTCTATTAGTATTCAATGTCTGGTTCACTATGGATTCATGCTGTCAAAACACAAACCTGAAATGTTGCTGATGCTGTATAAATTGTATCTGGTAAAATCTCTGCTAATTCTTTGAACATTAAGCGATAAGTGTATGTTGAACCATCACAGCTAAAACTTGATGAATTTGTAGCAATTACTTTTCCAGAAGCAGTATGTATCAATTCTATTAATACTTCATATATTGCAGGACCATGCGTACTACCATAAACTCCATAGCCAATAAGAAATATTCGTCTATCAACACTAAATCTATAATCAAATTTGATTAAATTTTATAGAACATTACAGAAGTATTGCTAAATATAGCATATGCATACCTTATACGATCACTTGTTCCATAATATCCCCATCTGCTTTTAGTATGTTGAAACCTACAGACAGTTTGTTCCTTACCAGTCATACAACAACGAGGCATTGTCTGAAATCCAACTACTGGTTTTGGATTTAGTATAAAATATGAAAATAAGGAGAGAACCTAAAACCCATTTCATTAGTTAATTTACAAAAACGTTCACTAAATTATACATTCATGATATCAACCTCTGCATAATTCAAAAGTCCAGATTGTGCTGCACCAGCAGTAAATTCTTCTTTAGACATTAGAGGAAAACGAATCAATGAGAAAGCACTACCCAACACAAAACGTTGATTCTCTGGAGTTAGTGGTAGCTGGTGTCTTACACATTCTGCCTCTGACCATCTGTTGAAGCAACACAAAAATAAAGTTATGCATACCAGGCAGATAATGAAAGCAAGTTCACACACCTTAGAACTGCTTGAAATAATTTAGATTCTCTAACACGAAGAGTGTCTCTCTCCAAAACAATCTTCAGTGTATCAATATCTATATCTGTAAATCCGTCTGCATTTAATGATTCAGTAGTAAATCTATCTATGGTATTCAAACAGACTGCAGCCAATTGAGGCTCATCGAATAAACGAGCTTGCGTTAAGAGTAAGAAAGCATTATCACTGGTTAAATTACTCTTTAGATATTCAACACAGTGCTTTTCTAAAGCTGATACTGCATACTTCTTAGCTGTATATAATGTCATCATCACACTTTCAGGATCTATTTCTATTTTATCAGTGTATAAAAAAAGAAGCACTGCCAAAAAAGCAACTGGTTCTACATCAGGTACTTCTATTTCTGAAGAAGTTGTAGCAAGTGTTCCATTGAACATTGCATCAAAAACAGCACTTCCAGAAGATAGGACTAGTTTATGAGCTGGTATACGCTGTTTTTGTGCTCCTCTCCCCACTATGAAGCTCACATCGGATAATATTTCATTATTAAACAGAAAGACAATCCTTTCACGCATTGTAGCTTTTGTACCCTGCCAATTATATGCAACAGTAGTTTGACTATTCGTGGATGCATTTTCAAAGGCAACATTACTCTCAGATCGTCCTTCTAAATGCAATGTATTTGCTGCATTTGTCGGAGGCCTACTAAAGCATCAATACCAATGGGATTAGTAAAATAAATTACTGAACATTTTAAACGATTAGAATATATTCATTCAAAGCATGATGTACACTTTATTCGGATACTTACTTATCCCCATTAGAAAATGAAGATTCTCCGCTTCTAGCCATAGAGGTTGTTGGTTGATCTTCATCATAAACAAAATTGAGTGCACGTCTAGCCCGTGAGAGTGTGACATTACCAATTGGTTGGGTATTTCGAATAGTCTCTGGAGACGAGTCTCCAGATGCAACATGATTTACACTTGCATTTGGTTGGGAATCATCTCCATCTTCCTGACTTAAGCGCAAATTATGCAGTCTCGATACGACATTTGGCACATCATTTCGGGAAGTCTCTGAGGACATTTTCAAGCATGCAACGTAATATTTCTCGACGTACTGCCCCGTTTCATCTAATTACAGCGTATCGTGTCAGGAAAGGCGGCACGAACGTTGGAGTTCGCCCGCCTTGTTTTTATCCTTTAGCGAGTTCCACACACGTACGTCAAGATTTCAATGAGAAGTTATTACAGGTATCTGGTAAAAGGAACGAACATCATCGTGCTACGACAATGACTTCGTCTCTCTGTTGGCAGGTGCCAGACGAAAAATCTACATACACGTGTCTCAGAGAATGGCACCTGATTGGAATGTGCTCCGAATTAAATTGTGCTCCCCCCACCCCACCCTTGATTATGACACTGATATGTAGTGGCACAGTAATATAGAAATGTATTTGCAACAGGCTTCGCTCGCAGCGCACTCCGTTAGCGAGAATAAGAGTAGAAATTCAATGCTAAGATAAGATTTATCGCGGATTGGATGCACAGTAAAATGGTAGAGATGCTTGCAAAAGCTAAGGGTGGTAGAAAAATCGTACAAAACCTGAGGTACATATTACTGTATGTAATATAGTTATTCACGCAAGAATTCGATTATTAAAATGTGAACTTGTGTCTGAACGAATGAATTTTTCAATGATACGTTACTCATAAAATTGTATATAATGGTAACAACGAATAATATTGTTTTATGTCTACTGTTACAATAAAGACATAAAAATGTTTAAAAATATATCTACATATATAATTGATTGAGTTTAGGGTTTCTTGATGTTTAAGCAGCATCTGCAGAAGGCATTTTAAGTCTATTGCTATTAGAGAGTTTACTGTGGCCCACGGACCTAAGAATATATGGACGGAGCCTTATGTCCAGTTAGGTCGAGAGGGGAGTGAGATTTGCGGTACAGTATGTAATGAGTATGGTACAGTCGTCTCTCAATTCAAGAGCTTTTTCTTTTCCCAATTCAAGAACGACCATTCTACTGCACATTTACTTTCGCGCAGTTACTTTAGAAAATGAACGGGAGATGATCAAAAGAGAGATAGAACGAATCCAGCGGGCTTTATGTGCGAGTGTCCACACAGACTATAAACTGAAGCCGTCCACTTTACTCTGTGGTCTCATTCTTTTCGCGCATCCGTACATTTGGCACTGCATTTGAAAGACGCGGCGCGATATTCGACTTGTACTCTTCGCGTCGTAGAATTATGGACCACATTTTTCCAGCAAATTTTCTAAAGATTCTCAATACACATTGAGATATGTTTCGAATGTGTGTGTTTGTAGACAATTTTTAGCAAGTTGAGCAGGATAAAGACCAGGATAAAATGTACAATTATTATTGACGCATATTGTCTATGAGCGATATGCATCCGACATAACCACAATCCAAGTTTGCATTTGCCTCCGATTCCATGTCGATAGTCCTTCTACTTAGGCGCCACCTTATAAGCACCAATGTAACTAATCGTATCAAATTTTTGTTCTATATTATCGATATCGTGAATTCTGATGCCAAAATTAGCATGCTTTTACGGGCTCATACTTAACCACCTTGTATCAGCATCTTTTTCGCTGTTTACTGGTATAATTCGAAAGAGGAAAGTCCAGTGCAGTGTCTAAATGTCGATTATGCAGACATTTGGTAATATAAGTCTTAGAATGTAAGGTAAAAAGTGATGGTACCGAAGCCATGGTTTCCAAGCAATTTTATGCTATTGGATGAGCTGCTTAGATGGAAGTCTGACATTCACGCACTGCACTGAACTCTCCTCTTTCGAATGATACCATTAAACAGCGAAAAAAATGCTAATATGAGGTAGGTAAGTGTGAGACCATAAACCCATGTTTTCGTCTCGTTTTGTCGGTAACTGTGTCCTCCACCTTGATCGCATCCCAACGGAGTCTACACTCTTAGGCAAATTGTATAGTATTAAACTGAGACATTCATTAAAGTTAAATATTTTTGTTGATATATGTATGTTTCTTTCTTTATTAAAGAAATACAATCAACTATTTATCATGTCTAGTGTGATGGTATCGTAATAAATGATGCAGTAACGTCTTACTATGTACAGTAATGGAACCTACTCCTGGATGGTTTTCTTCTTAAACTGGCGCACATATCCCCACCATTTTACTACACATCCAATGCGCAGTGGATCCTGTCTTAGCAGTGAATCGTCAACCAATCATAGCAAACAAAATTTCTATGCAGACCCTCGCTAACGATTGAAACTGCGACTTGGAGGTGTGCAGGAGTAGGGCCCATTACTGTACCTATCTATATGTTCATATGTACAATATATTTATCACATATTTATATCGTAAACATTATTTAAAACCGCCGTAAATATACAATTATAACGCCAAATAAACAATTGTTAACGAATAATATGAATTCCTCCTCAGTTACCGGTTTACATATATTTTTATATCTGAAATGGCCAAATAAATTATCTAGCAATAAGATATATAATATAATAAAAATGGTAAAACAAGATTAATAAGACAGTAGGAAGTATTGAAACTTTTTCAATTTTTAAATATAAAAAATATTGTCCTTCGTGCGCACCCGCCAATACTCGAAAATATAATTTGAGAACGCAAATTATTACATCACTTACCTGATTGGTGTTCTCACGGTTTATGAAAGACATACTCCTCCCATTGGTCTATTCGAGCAACGCTTCTAACGTATCGCCAGCTGTTGAAGTTACGTTTGTTTGAAATCAAACGGCAACTGAAGTTTGTTCGGTTGCTTGGAGCTTCGAAATTAGATCTGCCATGTATGGACGATAGACTTGGCTGTAATAAGAAAAGGGCATGTTAAGTGTCTAAGAAAGAGGAATAAAACCTTGGGAAGAAGAAATATATATATATATATATATATATATATATTATATATATATATAAGTGTAACATTAGTAGAAAACTCAAAACCAAATAATGGCCACGATTCGAGTACACGAGGATCAAGAAAACCGTATTGCCGATATTCGTCGTGGTAAAGAGAATATCATTGTGCCTCTTCAAGCTCAAACGCTGCAGCAGTCAAAACGTGCAGTCCTGGGTGTTATTCACAATAATTGCAATCGCAATTCGAAAGTGGTATGTACTCCATTTTTTTCATCTTACCTCCCGCGTTTTTTCTACTCAAATAATCATCGTTTCTCTCCTTCATCCTCTAATAAAATGGAGCCGCTCTCCTTATTTACTAGGAAGAAATTTAGAACTATTCAGTTTACATTCACTAGAGCAATTCTTACCTGTCTTGCTTCTTTTTTAGCAGGAAATCTATAAAGATGAGAAGCTTGCAAAGACAAAACCAGTCATTCCCACACAGTTTGAACCATTTAAAGTCTATGAAGAAAAAAAGGAGGAAGTTCTGTTTAAGATATATGAAGATAAATTAGAAGAAGAAACTTCTGTTGCTTTGAGAGACTCGAAGGACAAGAAAGAGCAGAAGGATAAACAAGATGTTGTGTCTGAAAGGCAGAAGCCAAGATTAGAGGTGAATCCTATAAGTATAACGAATTTGCCAACATTTTGCAATGATAATATTCAAAACATACACCAGAAGAAGCAAAATGAAGAGATTTTTCAACATGATAGTCCAATGTCTTTGGAGAAAACTGTTTCTTATTCATCTTCTTCGAAAAAAGAATTACAAAGAAGAAGGTGTTCCATGAAGGAAATGAGAATGAGCTTCTTTGATGTAGATGAATATAGGGCTGATATATTTTATTATTTACGTGTTACAGAGGTATAGTAGTTAATTAGCCAGAATGGCATTGATTGGGGTAACTGATAAATACTTTTGTTGTAAATATTTACAACGTTACTTTCAGACGCAACATAGACCAAAACCAGGTTATATGAAGAAGCAACCTGATATAACATATTCCATGAGGTCTATACTTGTAGATTGGCTTGTCGAGGTAGCTGAAGAATATCAGTTACAAACTGAGACTCTCTATTTAGCTGTTTCATATATAGATCGTTTTTTGTCATATATGAGTGTTGTAAGAGCAAAGTTACAACTTGTTGGTACAGCTGCTATGTTTATTGCTGCGTAAGACATGTGTTTGCAGTAATTCATTTTTCTAATCTAAGAAACAATACACATTGGCTACATTAATTACAGAAAATACGAAGAAGTCTATCCACCAGATGTTGGAGAATTTGTATATATCACAGATGACACCTATACAAAGAAACAGGTACTACGAATGGAGCACTTAATCCTGAGGGTTTTGTCTTTTGATTTAACTGTTCCTACACCTCTTACATTTCTTATGGAGTATTGTATTAGCAATAACCTCCCTGAAAAAATTAAATTTTTAGCAATGGTAAGTAAATAAATTTTAATTATTAATTAATTGTTATGGTATTGCAATGTTTCAATTTGTTATATATTGTTTCAGTACTTGTGTGAATTATCAATGCTTGAAGGTGATCCATACCTACAGTTCTTGCCTAGTCATTTAGCAGCATCTGCATTGGCCCTTGCACGACATACATTATTGGAAGAGATGTGGCCACATGAATTGGAACTATCAACAGGATACTGTTTAAAGGATCTTAAAGAATGCATTATATTCCTAAATAAAACATTTTGCAATGCATTAAATATTCAACAACAAGCTATCCAAGACAAATACAAAAGCAGCAAGTAAGTTCGGAAATCTAATATTAATTTGTTTTATGATATTTTCAATCGAGAGTCAATTATGTATTCTTGTGTAGATATGGACATGTAGCATTATTATTACCACGACGTATTGATTATGTAACATTGACATCTGAAGATGAAGAAGATAATGCTTAATATTTAACAGGCATTGAGTAAAAACATAGAACAATCATCAAATTTATACATACATATTTGGAGATAACGAACCTCCCACAATAAATCCCATTTGAAAAGATCAGGAGGGGATTAAGGGCAAGACTGACCTATTGTTTCACAAATGAAATGTATGAGTTTATTATCAATTAGCACGTTGAGTCAGTATACATTGCCAGAGCAAATATGCTGACTTTACTCCACACGTTTCGCTGCCACCTACACTTATAGTAGGTTGTAGGTAAAAATTTTAATAACAGTTTTTAGAGCTCCGTCATTATATTAACGAATGAAGCTCTAAATTATGTTATTTAGGAATTGTATTTTTATAAGTATTTTTTAGACGATTGTTAAACAGAACATTTACTCTACATACATGACACCTAAATTTTATTGCTAGTGATCTGTCATATTAATAGGAAATGTATGAATAATTGTATTTATTACTGACATTGTACTAGAAATACACTTTATTATAATGGAAACATTTCATCGCGTAAAACTGATTGTGACGTTTGCATGTACGGAATCGTACAATTATTTATTTACATTACTCTAACTATAATAATGGTCGTGTTTATTCAAATACAACATATTCTATAAATATCTCATAGGTCATGCAATCGAATTAGTTTGTATACAATTTTTCAAAATTTATAGTCATATATTATAATTTAATTTTTGTACAAACAAATTTTTTCATAAGGAAGTACATATTGTCTAAGGCATGATCTTTGAAATCAACTTTTAATATAAATGGAAGTACTTGGTACTTGGTAATATAGACAGGTCTATATAATATGATATTCTGTTATGAAAAAAATTTACATAAAATTCCGGTCGAAAATAGTTAATATATAAGATGCAAAATATATGCTTAATTGTATAATACGTTTGATAAATACATAATGGAAATTTTAAATTGAAACATCTATAAAATCGAACAAATTTTGTCAAGAGTTAGAAAACCAAATTACAAGGTTCAATTAAATGAATACATTTTATAAAAAGTGTTATAAATACTTTATTTTATTTTGTTACCATTACAATGTCAATGAGAATTATAATTATCAAATTAATAATTTGTTTCTGTTTTATAATATAATCTCGAATAAATCGGAAGAAAGTTTTTTTTAACTTTAATTTATTATTAACGTATTCATTTTAGTTGTGCATTAGTATTGTATAATTTATATTATACAGATGTATGTGATATCAAAGAAAAAATGAGATTGGCCTGTCCACGTCTGTGGTGAATGCGTATTTTCAAAGATTTGCTAACATAGAACCAAACGTGTCAGATTTATATAATTATAAGTTATTATATTGGCATGCCGAAAATCCGGGCGCGACACTCTTATATCTTCTATGGTAATACATACATAGGTATGTATTTGCATATGTATGACCTATTTTGCTATCATTTAAAAAATATTCAAAACCAAAGAAAGCATGAATAACTTTGTACAGTGACCGCAGAAAGTTGGTAGTACTGGCATCGGCATCTATGTGTATCCTTCAACCATTGCATACATACATTACTCAATCGTGCGCATGTGTGCGTTGTAAGATCAAACTACATAGTATTGACGTTGACAATTTCCAGTTGATATTTGATAGAAATCTAAGGAAACGATTGTTGGGGGTGTTTCTCAAAATATTAACCACGCATTCCACAATTTTAGTAAGGTACAATTTATTCGACTGGACATTATAGACAATTCATTTAAATTAAATAAAGTTTTTTCTTTGGCCACTTTCATTCCTAAATACCTGTGATATTCTACGTGAAAAATATTTTTCAAATAAATGCATGATTATAGGTTATCTTTCTTATAACTGTTTAACTGTTGCATTAGAGATATTTATTTTATTTAAATTTAACCTCTAAGACGTTTTATGAGATGATTAAGACATTAGGAGTGTATTAGTGTAAAATAAAGGTGACGTTACCGAAAGCTTTAGTGTTATAATTCAATTTCTTAAGTCTTATAATTTCTTAGTCTTATAATTCAATACATTTATTTATAACATCGAATTTAACATTAACTTTCGAAATTTTGAAATGTTAAAGATGTACTTTTCATTTTTACAAAAGCATAATTCTAAAATGAATTTTTTATACGATCTACTTATCTATTTTTATAAATTTTGTAATATTCTTAATAGTCGATATGGATGCATTTGGTGACAACTTTGTCATTGAAGGAGAAGTGGATCCTGTGGCAGAATTTGTAGCAAGAGAGCAGGATCAATTAGCAGGACTTGAAGATGAAATTCCACCAGTTTCTATCTGTACTCCTTCAGCAGGATCAAATGCTAATGGTAAATAACATATTTTAGTTAAATTATTGTAGTTTACGTTAAAACTTCTATGTTGAGACATCTGAGCCAAAGTATATTAACTCATCCTTTTAAAAAAGATGTTATTTTACATATCTTCTTGTTTTTGTTCTTTTCAGAAAATTTGGAAAGTATGACTTATTATATTCTGACTCTGAAGCTTAAATATCTTTCATTAAATCCTTTATACATGTAATATTTAGTTAATTTAATGTTCATATAATGTAAACCATTAAAAACCATCTAAATCTGTTATAGTGCATGGAATAATGACTATGTGTTTATTACTTAATTTCTAATAGATAATTTACCTGAAAATTTTGGCAATTTAAAAGTTGGCCCAGGTGGTGATGCTGAAGGTAGCTTTGAAATAATAGATGCTGTTGGACAATCTAATGAAACACAATCTCCACCAGCTACAGGTGAATTCTATTACTTTATGCTTTTAATAGAATAACAAAATAATTAAGAAGCTACAAGTACAGATTAAAACATGGTATTTGCATAGAAGTTGCATCCAAGCCGCCACCTGTAAAAGAGGAGCCTGAAAAAATACGGAAATGGAGAGAAGAACAAAAGGCTAGATTAGAGGAAAAAGGTAATAATTAAAAATGACAGATTGAATTAATGCAGCAAAAGTGGTAGAGGAAAATCAACTTTCAGGTTCATATCCAATACTTCAAACTTTACGAAAAAATGTAAATAAAAAGTTAAAATTTGTTAATCAGTATAATTATTCGTAATTATATTTTTTCGTAACTAGATGCAGAAGAAGAAAAAAAGAAAGAAGAATGGAGGGAGGCTGCAAGGAAAGAGTTAGAAGAATGGTATAAACATCACGCAGAAACTATTAGTAAAACAAAAACCACGAACAGGTAATATTTACTGTTGCTGTTTAATTTGATTTCATTGTATGCAATCTACGCGGCATATTTTTTACTAATATAGAATAACTTTTAATCGCGCATATGTAGACGCAATTAAAAGTGTTTTATTCGGTCTAAGATTATAAATACTTTATTGAATTATTTTAAGAAATATACTACATGCAATTATATTATTTTCATTCTGCTTCTTAGGGAATCAGCCAAGTAAGTTACACTATATTTTTTTTGCATGTATAATTGCATTGCAATGCTGTGTACTGTATAGCTTTGCTTATACAATTCACAATGCCAAATGCTATCGATTATCTAAAACATATGACATTTTCATATGTGGCTAGCTAGCTGCTTTATAATCGTGATTCATAGAAACATCTTACGCTTGATGCAATTATACGTCTGGTGTATATTAAAATATTCAAAAGACTTATATGTAATTGTATAAAAAATATTTTATTACTAAAATTATATGTTTTCTCGTATGAAACCTAAATGTCAATCACTGTGTTTCTTTTATGAATTACTTTTGATTTATAATATAAAAGAAACATTACCATAAATTTTGTTACATAGAAGTTAGTATTTTAAAAATTCTTAGATTTTGTATTATTACGTACACTATACATAAAGAAAACCAAAATAGAAATGTTAACTACATACACTGCAATTACATTAATACAAACGAACTTACAATCATCGCATAGAAACAGTTTTGTACGCCTACGCATCATATTTAATATATTACTTTTATTAATAGGAACGCCGAGAAACAATTCGTTGCAGAAGCCGATGAAGTGGAACCAGGAACAGAATGGGAACGCATCGCAAAGCTTTGTGATTTTAATCCGAAATCTTCACGCACCTCTAAAGATGTTTCCCGGATGCGTTCAATCATCTTACAATTAAAACAAACTCCACCTACTCCGGTCACTCTTTGATCAAATTAAGTACCGGATTCAAGCATAGATATACAGAATATCAAACGTATTAAACGAAAGAACAGTGTACGCAGGTTACAATATCATTGGAAACAAAGATCGTATTTGATCATGTCATGCAGAAAATGTAATATTACTGTGAATAAAGATTATTAATAGCAAGTATTGCCATAAATATTAAATTTGAAGAATATGTAATATAATTATTAATTTGTTGAAAATAAAATGAAAAAATAAATGTAATGGTTTCAAACACGTTACATGCATGTGCTCCAATGTAATTGGTAATTCATAAAACAGTGTGTGAAGTTCTTATAGACTACTTTAATCACATATAAAATTTGTTGAAAAAATATTCTTAGTATGCTTAAACAAGTTTTTCAAATACACTAATGTTACTTATAGGAATTATTGTGCGTAATATAAAAAAGTTTATACAGTTTTATTTTTTTACACTGTTAAACGCCTGAATATTTAACATCTAGGGAGACAAGATTAATTTTCTTCTGGATAGCCTTGCATTGTTAGTTCTGAAAAAGATAATGCATTACATTGTTACCACATGTTATATCATACCATGACATTATATTTATTATATTATTGTAAGAAAGATAGAAATCTTAATATGTTAAAAGTGATTACCTGGGTGAATCACGTTTCATAGCAAGCTGCATGTCTTGTTGCCAACGATAAATATTAGGATATGTAGTAGAATTAATTGGTGATAGTACTGCATAATAAACAGCATAATCCAATTTTGTTGGTTCGGATCTGAAATACATTGATTAAAATATCATATATATGTATAAGAGATACAATGTCTTTTTGTACACCTTACCCTTCCAGAAAAGTTACAGGACCTTCCTCTGCAATGTGCATTTCATCGTCAGAACTATCTGCTATTAATTTCGGCGATGATGGTGGTGTAAAAAACTCTAATTCGTCTAAAAAAGTGTTAATATTATTAATTGATTTCATTCATAAATCTTATCTTATAATGCAGTAGAATATTTTCAATTGTATTTGTATTACCTACCTATACTATCTTGATTCTCTGCATTAAACAGCGAACATGATTGTAACTTATTACATAAATAATCTATTTCATCAGTAGGTTCCGTTTCCTTTTCTGAGTTTGAATTTGTTCTACTACAATGTAAGAAGAACCTCTGTGAACAATTAAAAAGATATGAAAACAAATATTTGAAACTACGTCATCTTATTGTTAATACCTCACTGTACTGAAGTAACTGGTCATAAAATTTGTGTTTTAAATATGTTTCAAGTTTTGCTAAACCGTCCGAGGTACGAAAATCTGCAAAGTCATTCAAGAATGGCCAAAATTCTTTCCATGACACGTGATATTCTTCTGCTAAATCTCTAAAAATAAGACATTATATTTGTATATTTATTTAATTTAAAAGCAACACTTAGTATAAAAATAATAGTGGCATGTACCTTCCAATTCGTTCAAGTCCTTTTTCTGGATCTCGTAATCTCAAGGATAAATTGTTAATGGGGCTGTCAGGTTCATCTTCAAAAATCTTTTTAACAGGTGTCATGCGACGACGTGGAGGAGTTTTCCATTCTTTCCTGAATTCCAATGCACGAGATTTGGTCATTGGTCCAGCAAATGCACGTACTTCTAAACGTGGACTTAATGGATCCAACTTTATGCTCTATAAAAAATATTATTTAAAAATTTCACAAAGTACAGATTCAATGCATTTGCATACCATTGGACTAGTTGGAGAGAATGGTTCTCCTATAATAGGCTGCAATGTGCTATCATCTGATCTTAATACAGGTACATAATACTGATCTTCCAGTAATAAGCGTATCTCTTTCTTCAATTCTTCATCTTCCTGACATGTTCTGCTACATATTATCTGTAATATTGATCAATAATAAATAAGTTAAAAGATATTTCCGTATAGAACTAATAAAGACTACTAAATAAACGTAAAGAGAATACTAAAATTGTAATTATCGAAAGATACTGAATTTTATTGTATGTATTCTCTGATTCAAATTTTTAAATATTTTATCACGTACATCTATTGGTAGTTGTTTATACTTGTTTGGTAATGTTTTTACACAACATGGATACGAAACAAGAACTTTGACTACATTTTTGAAACCAAATTTAACTGCAAAGTGTAATGGTGTTTCATTCAGTCCTTTATCTGGTGTATTTAAATATAAATCTAACATAATCTGTGCTCGATCCAGATAGCTCTTGCACTCATCTCCGTAAAGTAACTTTATAAATTCTGCATTTCCAACAGTGTTTAATATTAACTCACACATATCTGGTTTGTCTGCTCTGACTGCAATGTGCAATGCATTGTAACGACACCCTTCCTATAAGAAATTAAAGAATATATTTCACAATACACATAAATATTAAATATTTGGAATTAATAATAAAAACGATATATTACTTGTAAAATTGCAGGTGTGTCACCACTACCAATTAAATACCGTGGATTTCCCCATGAAGTAGTTTTTACACCACACAAATTCCCATCTCTAATTAATTTTCTGAAACACACTAAGTCTTGTGACCGTGGAGCTTTGAAGTTACTTGACTTCTCTTCCACCACAACTATTGCAGATGCTGTACTATTGTTATTACACAATGTTTTCTCAAAACCTGTCTTTGCATATTCTTCAGCTTCTGAACGTTTTTTGAATGATTTTAGACGTCCAGTTTTGAATTCTTTAATTACTTTCAATGCTTCTGCTTTATCCATATAAACCCGGACATTTTCTATAACACGCAAATGCAAAATATGAAAATTTTAGAAATTTAAACGTCTGAATGTATTACATTTTTACCTTTCACATTACTTTCTGTGATTATATTTTCTTCGGGTATATAAACAGCATGAAAAACTATTTCATTTGACACATTAGTATTGTCGCAAGTCATATTCATTGCTTGTAGCATTTGATCGTTTTCATTCATTGTAATTTCTTCGGGTTGAAAATTATAGTTTGCCTTGTCGAGACATTTATTGGTTATGTCTCAGATTATGTATCACAAAACTACACGAATTCATCCTAATATTTAAAACTTTCTATAGACTATGTATCTTGCATATTTTATAGAATTATATGTACGCTGTTCGTACTTTTTTACATTAGATACATCGTATCTAAACGAGTGTTCTAGGTATTTTACGACGTATCTACCATTGCCACTTCTAAATAATTTCATAAACTGTCATTTACAAAATCAAATAAAATAACATTCCTTAAATGTTTTACAAAATATATTTTCAAAAAGTGGAAATGGTATGAAACGTAAAATCTATTTAAGGTTAGACGTAACTCTTAAAATTACAAACTCATAAAACCTATACGCTGCAAAGATTATACTGGACCATACTTGCTAAAACAATAATCCGCAATGTAAACAACTTTGTTACAAAATACGAATGTATGTATTAAAAACTGACTATCGCACTGTAACTGTCATTTATAAAAGTAACCAATCCTAAACAGGTTCTGGACCATCAACCAATAATTTTAACTGCTTTTTCAAGATGTTTACGTATTATTTACACTTTGAAGTTTCGAATGGAATTCTACGTATGAACATGCATATACATACAATATGTATATGCGAAGAACGTATTGTATTGAATGGAAAAAATTATACAAAGAAAATATTTTTACTGAAGTTAAGATTTTATTAAAAGTTATCAGTCACTAGGAGTTTAAACTATACTACCTAGATAAAAAATGCTGTTTCTTATAAATGCAGCCATTTAGTTGAAATCTAAATTCTTATTGGCTATCTAAAATTATGTAAAACAAACTGGCGCGAATTTAATTCAAAGTCAAATGTTTTATATTAAATGAAGTATTTTATGGTTTATTTATGTAATTAAATATGAATTGTGTTTTCTTATTTTAATTCTCAAAGTTACGATTGATTAAATTTTAATATTCAAATATATTTACAGGACATTATTTAAAGTTAACAAAAGCAACTCTCGCCATTAAATTGAGGGTCAATTCAAAATTGTTTGAGAAAATGCAAGCAACGTACAATTTTTACATTTAAGCGCGCATTATTGTAAAACTCTTTAAGCTTACATTGTATTGTATCGAATAATCCATACGATGTATTGAAATATGAGCGTAGGTAAGTGATTGTTCGATCATTTTATGTATTAGAAAAATCCACGTGCAGCTGATGATTTATTGCACAATGAATGAGTTTAAGAACCCTGGAATGGGCGGAGCGATCACTACATACAATCACCGCGAACCAATCGACAATTCAGTAAGTGTATTTACAAACGCACGTCATCAAACGTTGTGTGTATCTCGCTAGCTGTTTGTAACATGTATTTTTTTCAATCGAACTTGAGATTAGTCTTGAGAGTTTGGAAAGACTGTTGTTGTCCGCGAAGGACTACCGATAGTTCGACCTCGGACGTTGCGGCAAATACTTCGTCGCGAGCGCTTTCCTCGGCGAGTAATGTGTTCATAGTGCCATAGAAAAGGGATCAGTATTTTCCTTTTCCTCGTAAATTTGTAGTAACAATTATTCCTTTGCAATCTACACAAAGAAAGGAACGGTAAACTTCACAGCCGTGTACAAAAAAATTTCGAAATGAATTTATCGTTTGCTGGATGTGGTTTCCTTGGTATTTACCACGTTGGTGTAGCAGTGTGCTTTAAGAAATATGCTCCACACTTGCTCTTGGATAAGATTAGTGGTGCATCGGCTGGTGCTATCGCTGCTTGTTGCCTTCTTTGTGATTTACCCCTCGGTGAGTGAACTCCTTTGTTTATATATCTTACCGATATACATATATCTTAAATAATTAGTTTTTTCAATGTTATGCCTGGATTTACGACTTCTGATACTATGCTTCTTTCCTTTTATGTATCCATTGTGTGCATGTTCAACAAATTGTTTCAGTGTACCGATGATCTCACTGTTGCTATTAAGGGGTTAGGATATTGTGGCACTCATAAAACTGGGTCGTTTTTCTATGAAAATGACAAGAAAAGTTAATGCGAGATTAACGTTCAGTTCAAGTATTCTGTGTATCTGTTATATGAGATACGACAAATGATTTATACGTATAGAAAACCGTATCATTTTTTACATTTTAAAATATAGTATAATTTTGTTATATTTTTTAAGCATTAACGATGCCATTTTTTTATTACCATAGTGTTGTGGTAATGTCTAATCGACTCTCACCTTGAAAACAATGTAATCGGTAACTTCGTTTTATTAATTTAATAAATATTAAGAGATTTTTCAAACAATTCAAATTTACAGTGTTATTGAAGTATCATGTTACATAGTCATATAATCGTTTGTAAAAGATTACATTACATCTAGAAAAATTGAGTTTATCTTAGCGTAATTCAATGGCATAATATAATGCTCTAATTATTCCCAAAAGCTTTAAATTTATTCATAGATGTGTAGTAAAGTTGGTCATCCGTTGGATAAATCTTATAAGTAGGTCAAGCTTAGAATCAGTAAATTGGAAGTAGTAGCAAGAACAGTTATCAGATGTCTTTCTTTGTGTATAGGACTGGTAACAAATACATAATGCAAAGAATTACAGTAGTTGTATGAGTATGAGCAACTACGCACTACATTATAACTTTTTTATGCTGATAAGCAGTTAATCGATTTAAGCAAAAGAGAAGTGTTCATGATTACACCAATAAATTGTTTTAGTTACTGTCTACATTTTTAAACTACGAATTTTAAAGAATTGGCCAATTTTTATTTATGAAATAGATTTTTCAAAATTTAAATATTTAAAGTAGATTCTTTTAAACAAATTTATTTTTCATTGACTAATTTTTTGAGAATAATTTTTCAAATATGAAATCATGTAAACATATTCTCCATAAAATGTAACGAATGTATGTACGATCGACGAAACGTGCTTTGAACTTTTCAAGGCTGAAGTTGCACGATTTCTGTTTTTATAAAGGAATACAAAGAAAACGTATTTACTACTTTTATATTCAACTTTCAACACTAATCCAAGCACAAAGCATGAATCAGTCGATATGGATCTTATCAACGTCTTTGTTTCGATAGACTTAACGTTTCACTGTATTTGTGAGGAAAGAACTTAATATCTTCAGAAAAATCGATCACTCTTTCTTAACTGGACAGCTGCACATGAATCTCGCAATGCTTGATACTTTCGATAAGTAGCAATTAAACGTTAAATGTCAAAAAGTTATTATACGTTTCTAAAACTGACCACTGGTCGTATTTAATTACGCGCAAAAGTACCGTTCCATAATCTGTAATTATCCTTTTTAAGCGGTGGAAATAATATTTCTAACGATCGCTACGCAACAGTTTCTCACAATCACTTGCATAATCTATGACGCAAACGTTTTCATAATTCTCCGAGATTTGTTTCAAGACACGCATTTGAAAACAGGTCAGACACGTGTCTCCGATGCGTTGCACACGGACTCCCGCAGCGGATGTTTTTCCCGATTAAAGAGAAAAACAACATACTGGGAAGTGTATTCAGATGTAGTCCAAGTTTGACCTACATATTCTATAATATGCATATCATCTCCAATTTACTATGATAAGAACTCATATATTAATTCGAAAAATGGTTTTTGTTAATTGTTATCATTACTTTTGTGCTGTTATTTCCTACTTTTTCTGTAATAAACATGAACAAACTAATTTATGCAGTAGTTTATACGAGATTCAGACTAAACTAGATTCGATTGTATGTAAGTATCTTTGAAATACTAGCCTTAGCTTCGTAAGTCTAAAATTTATTGAAACGTGTACCGTAATCACAACGCGCTATGTTCGAGTAAATTACGTGGATAATTCCAGCTTTCTCATTAATCATGAGTTCATTACCGAAAATGGGAAAGCCTTTACTTAGACTAGGAATTTTTAGGAGATACTAGTTATGGATGCGGAAAAGGTTTGTTTCGGAGATAAGTGAAATATATTCCGTTAAAATTAAAAATAGTTCCTTTTGAGAGATTCGAGTATATGCTATCTCTACACTCGTTTGGGCACGTATAATGTGTGTCATACGATACAATATCAGTAACATGTTTTAAGAGTTGTACATTGTAGCGAGATCACGTCCTCTTGAAAAAGATAAAGCTTAGACTACTTCTCACATTTGATAAAAGTATCCTCTTTCAGTCCCCTATTGTTCTTCTGAAATTTTATGTCTGTTACATTTTATCTATAGAGATGTAATAGGATATGAGTGTATACATTCAATACACTATACAATGACAAATATTATATGTACTTAGGAGCATTGTATAAGAGCAAATATTTTTCTTATCCGATTTCTATATTATCTGATAGCATATATCAACGCAATAGTTAAGGTCTAGACAACATTTTTAAATGCAGACGTTGATTTCGATGTGATGATTAAATGAAGGTGTATGGTAAAATGCAGTGACAAAAATATCTCCTTCCTTAATTTTATTTTGTGGTAGAATCATTTTCAATACGTACAATTATAACGTTCAATATGTAAAAATCAGCACAAATAAGGATACTCATAAATAATAGTTTAAAATAAACGAACATTATGTTTATACTTCGATTCTGTTCACCAGCATCGATAGATGAAACTGTTGTATCTAAATCAAACAAAGGAATGTTTGCCTTTGTCGAAAGGCAATGCTAAATCGTGCGATAAAAGATAAGCCTGTACATATACATATGTATGCAGTAGGCACATAAATATTATCCAACTGTTTTTACAAGATATAATTCACGTCAGATTGATGAAATCAGTGAGTAATAATCAATGCACAGAAGAACAAGCATACATAAATTGTCGGAGATTGTTTTGAATTTTTAATAATAAAGTAATAAATCAATGCTACTAAGATTATGATCATTTTATCATAATTACATTTTTTACTATAATCATACGAAAATTATTTTCATTTTGGTATTTTTATTATATAAAAATTATATTATAACAAAATATTAATACCAAAATAAATATATTTTTTATATGAGACAGGAAGAGAAAATTCGACCCCAATTCGAGAAAAGGTCAATCATTCAAAAGCATCGACGCCTAATACATTATTATGCTACTCAATGTTTTTTCTTACAATTTTATTGTGCATCTAAATAATTGCTACGATATTCACATTACAATTTCGATAGAACACATCCTCTACCAAGGATAACACTATGCGTGGATAACATTTGGCCTTCACTGCGTTAAACGTCAATTAAGTAAAAAAGACGTAAAGTAAATAAAACATATTTACAGCTATATATACGAATGTGTTGAATTTACATGCTCTCTCTCTCTCTCTCTCTCTCTCTCTCTCTCTCTCTCTCTCTCTCTCTTTCTCTCCCTGGAATACGCAAAGCAGATCACACGGAAGAACAGCATAAAGTGTAAACATGTTTCGAAATCGCACAAGATACTGTACTCGTGTCATGGTATACATTTTCCGCCTATTGTTAAACGAAGTACGAGATTTGCTTAAATAGATAAAATGACCTTGCGGCATCCATGACTCTTCTACAGAGTAGTTTATCTTTGTGGAATTCCAACTTGCCTCCCATATTCTTTGCAAGATGTATATCGGTATCTTTTTCCAAATAAACATATTTTTCGAAATAAATCTATAAACAGATTAAGGTACAAATATTTCTGTGTGCACGCACACGAATAGATATTGCGATTAACTTTCAATCCATAGATGATAAGATAATCGTATTCCTCCTTGATTTGTGGAATTTTCATATCTGGAACGAAATGAGTCAGTTATTTAATTGAAGTCCTTTTTTTCGCAAATTAAGATAGAAATGTATTCCAGTCATCTGAATAAATTATATTTGGTTGGTTGATAATTTTTAATAACACACGATTGGTTTCCTTACATGATAGGGCTTGTATGAATGTATATTTATATATTTTTCAGGAGAGATTACCAGTAATGTTCTGCGTGTAGCGCGCGAAGCACGACAAAGCACTCTTGGCCCGTTCAGTCCATCCTTTAATGTACAAGCAATATTGTTAGAAAGTTTGCAGAAGGTTTGTAACTGCTCTATCTTTCTTTCGAATCAAAACAGTAATTTGAACATTTAGATTTTGTTACGATAATGTAAAATAAAAGAGGTAGCATGTTAGTTCTCTACTATATACAAAAATAATAATTGATGTAGTGATGACAATTTGGTAGTAGAAAATATTATAAATAAGAACGAAAATCTCATGAATAAAAATGTGCTACCTCATTAACATACTTCTAATTTACATTCTAATTTTATTTACTTTTCACTTCTGTTGCAGTTCCTTCCCGACGACGCTCACATTCGAGTGAGCGGTAAGCTTCACGTCTCCTTGACGAGAGTATACGATGGGAAAAATGTAATTGTGTCAAGATTCTCTTCTAGGGAAGATTTATTGCAGGCAAGTAAATTACCTAGTTTAGTATTTGATTAAAATAGTTCACAGAAGTCATTGACGCTTATGATCGAACTGTATATTTATTAATAATAATTTTGATAGGCATTGCTGGCAAGTACATTTATTCCAGTTTTCTCTGGTCTTTTTCCACCACGATTTCATGGGATTAGGTACATAGATGGTGGTTTCAGTGACAATCTCCCTACACTTGATGAAAATACAATTACTGTTAGCCCATTTTGTGGTGAAAGCGATATCTGTCCTAGAGATGTGTCTTCTCAACTATTTCATGTAAGACATTTATTTAATTAAAATCAAATCTCATGAATTAATGAATTAATTTTTAGGTCAATTTTGCAAATACTAGTATAGAACTTTCAAAACAAAACATATACAGGTTTGCAAGAATACTTTTTCCACCTAATCCAGAGGTAATTACTCCTATACTACTTGTAAAACGAAGATAGTTCAAGTTTCCATATTATTGCAAATTATTTATTTTTTTGCAGATTCTATCAAATATGTGCAAGCAAGGATTTGATGATGCATTAACATTTTTACATCGTAATAATTTACTTAATTGCACTCGATGTCTGGCTGTACAGTCCACATATGTAGTCTCTGAAACTCTCGATGATAACGTAGAATATGATCCTGAGTGTGTAGAATGTAAAATGCATAGACAGGTATAGGCATTTCTTAAATTTGGTAGACGAAAAATTTTACATGTTACGTAATTATGATTTAAGCAAAATAATTAATTACGCGTACGTGTATTTTAGGAAGCATTAGTATCTAAGTTACCTGAAACAGTTATGACCATATTTCAAGATGCAATCGATTCCGCTAATAAAGGCTTTATTAACTGGCTGTTCAAACATCGAAGTGTAAAACTCTTATCGTTACTTAGTTTGCCATACACTTTGCCTGCAGACGTTGTGTATGCAACTTTTACCAAGTAAGCATTTCTTGAATTTGCTTATTAGTACCTAGAATTATCTAATGCGATTTCACATATATTTCATGTATATAACCAACTAACAAGCATGTAACATTGCTTACTTAGAGTTGCATACAATTAACATTTTACATCTTGCTTGAACGCTCAAATTAAAAACTAACAGCATGTTTATTACTTTTAACCAATTAGCATGTTTTTATCTGGGTACAGAGGTCTGATAATATATGTATATATATATACTTTAATTATTATTTTTTGCAATGCATTGTGGATAATATTATGCATGTGGTCGTAGTTTGGTTGGTAACAAGATAGATACTCGCACCTTGGAATACAAAGTAGTTGGAAATGTTCTTCTTACACCTCCGCCGAGGATTTCTTGTACTATACATAACACACCTTCTCGGTAAGCAGACGCTTTGTACTCATTGGGTTTGTACAAAATATTTTTATTTGTGTTCGCAATTTTCTACTAATAATTTTTGTCATATATGCAGAAAATTCACACTCTGAAAAACAAATAATTTTATGTCGCTAATATTTTTTCACTATTTACATTTCTATATTCACTTGCACGCTTTTACACTTGTGAACTGTAGCTATATGCATGCTTATCCACATCTAAATTTAAAAGATCAAAATTATTAAAAAAATTTTTAAGACAGATATAGATCATTTTCAGATTCATTTTAAGTGTTCCGAAATTACGAAGAAATTTGTTAGAATTGAGAACGTTTTTCCTAGAACAGTTGAGTGTGTTATTCCCAAAAATTAACATATATTATCAACGAATGCCACAAACTATTAAGTGTCATTTAGCTTTCATAGAATATGGATCAAGTAAGTTCAATTATTTATATATCCGAGAATAACAAAAATTAGTTTAAATAACTTATGTAACTGAACTTAAAATGTTTCAGATATTTACAGTAAGGGAGCACTGGATGAAGTTGATAGTATGTACAACAATCAAAAGCATCTAAATTTAACTTTGCAGTACAATGAAATGTAAATTAAACATTTTAATAGCTGTATTTGTTTAAATTGTCAAATATTATAAATTGTAATTTTTTAGGCAACCATGGAAGGATCATCACACGACTACATCAAAATGTGTTATAAATATGTCCGATCTTTCACCAGTTGATGATACCTTAGAAGATATTCTACAGGTACATAATAACAACGACTAGGTACTTTTAATATTGATACTGAATCCTGAGAAAAACTTTGGTTATAAAAATTAATAGGTAACTACGGAACAAGAAGCTGTTATGGCATATTATTATATGGATGATAACAACAAAGTGCAAGTAACAGAAATATACGACGTAACGGACTCCGAGTCACATACAATGCTGTCTATAGATGAAGTTGAGAACAATAAGAAGTTACAGTTTGATGAATGGGATGATCCCACATGGTTTTCTCAACATACACTTAACGATGGTAATATATTCAAACGATTAATTTTGTGATTACAATAGGCAATAAAATTATTATTTTATTACTTGCTAATATTATTGCAAGTAATACAAATAACTCCAAAAATTTTATTTTAGTTCTTACTGCCGAGTCTTTATACACTGATGGGAATCAGCAAAGCATGGAGGATTTATCAGATATATCTTTAGAGGATGATATTCTAGAAGGGTCAAATATTTCGTCTGACCCAGAGAGCGAATGGGCAGTGCCGAAAGAACTGCAAGTAATGCAAGTTTCTAGTCCTCCCGATAGCAGGCCAGAAGTGGATCAACCATCGTTGAGTGTACATGAGAAATAATTTTTTTCGTAATTATGCAGATGAAGAATGTATATGTGTTGTGTAGGCCTATCTTTTCTAACGTTACAAAATGTTCATATACTTTCACAGTTAAATGATATCACGCACGTTGTAGTAATAGCTATTGCTGTTATTCAACGTTGATACTTTTTTCATAAACTTTGATAAATTGAAATACTTGAAAAGATCAAAAGTTTACATGCACAATTTTATAAGACAAAATAGTTTATGACCTGTGTTGCACGCTGATAAATACAAGATACGTAATTTAATGCAACGTATTTTTAACGCAGCATACACAGTATTTTACTATTAATAAATTTTTCTAGAGAATGTTTGTTGCTGTTATTGAATACTTGCAAAGCAAGTGGTAGATCTCTCAAAAAATAGACTGACTGTAAAAACATTGTAAATATTGTGAAAAGGGAGTTTGTTTCTGGTCTAATTCTACACCGAATAATTATTTAATGAATAACATATAGAGAACGAAATATGCGTTGAAAGACATGGTACAGTAAATTCTCTCCAATTGTCCCTAAGCTTGTAAAAATAATGGACAATTTGGGAAGAGGAGTTACGATTATTCGAACCTCGCGGCTCGTTTTTATAGTTTCCGATTGTCAACAATTATAAACACAAGCGGCAAGATTCAAATAATTAAATCTCCTCTTCCCAAATTGTCCATTTTTGTTTACACGCTGAGGGACATTTGGAGAGAATTTAGTGTATATGTTATTGATCAATTTATTGTCAGTTTTCTTAAGTTATGTCATCACAATTTTATGGAATAGACAGGAATTCATTAAGCTCTGTAAGTAGTTTTGTACGTAATGAATCATTATGAAACTATTTGTATAATTACATGTTGTGATAAATACTCAAGGAAATTATGAAATTAGTTATTTAAATTAGGATAAGAAAAAGAAAATTTGTAATTGCATACAGCTGGAACTGAATGCCAATTAACATACAAAGTTTTTATATCGCTTATTACTGACATTATTGCTGTCAAAGATGACTTGCTTATTTTCTAGTGATAAATTATGAGTCAAAAGCGAGTCATCTTTCACGAGTCAAAAATATAGAATATTAAATACTGTTGTATGATAAAAGGCTTCTAGCAATTATTACTATAAAGCACAATTTATGTATATAATTTTTTAGTAAATTATTTTTATAAGTAATACGTTAAACAAAATGACATTCTACAGATATTGTTGTACGACTACTTCTGTGTATCTATTGTATGATCGGTTTATCAATTTAGAAAAAATTTAAAGAAAATATGTCGCATATTAAAATTTTACAAATGAAACTCTACCAAGTTATTATTATTTTCTTATTAAATTTAAACGTAATAAGTTTTATGTAGTTTTTTTATGTTATTATATGTCTTCGACATCATAAGATGACATTTAGACAAAAATTAAAGTTTATTATATCTCTTAAACCCATGAAAGATATTGTTTATTTATCACGAACTTTGAGAAGTTATCTTTGAAATTGTTTCAGTATTCGTATTTATGAAAACTACTGAAAATAGCTACTTAAATTATTGATTTATTAAAACCTGAAATATTTCAAATTAATAAATGTACTGAGATTGAAATAGTATATTAGCGATTCAGGTATCCTTCATATGTCTAAAGAGTTTGTATGTAAATTGATATAGCATTGAAGAGTACCACATCGCATCTAATGATTAAATCTAGCAACGATATGAAAGGGTAAAGACGAATAAAAAAATGGAATATTTATTACATTTTTTAATATAAAACAAATCGTATGTATAAGTTATATATACAATAATTGAAACCGTCCTCAAAGTAATATTTCAAGGTAAAATGTTATTCTTTGTTTCATCCTTTTTTCTTTTGTAGAAATAATTTATTGCACGTGCGCACAAAGAATGTATCTACGCATGACTTTATAAAATATGTCGTTGCCGATAAACATTGATCATTCATGAATAAAAATTTTATAATTTACAATTATAATTGCATGCATAATTAAAACTTCAAATCTTCGCATTAACGTAATATACACCTCATTACATTCCTTCTTGGCAGGCTCCAATTATTTCAATGTAATGTGAGACATTATTAATTATTTGAACATGTTCAGGCTGAGTCATCCCCTGGCGCAGATGTAGAATTTCTTTGAGGCTCGATTTGAGTTCTATTTTGCGCAGTTCCCGTTGCAACTGCTACTTTATGTTGCGCAGCTAAACAATGTACTTGCTGGAGCTGTACAGGTTTAACTAAAGTTCTCTGTAACTACAAAACAAATCATTTTATTCACAAAAATATATTGTTTGTAATAAAGCCAGTTGCGAAAAATATATATTCTGCGTCACGTACTTGTTGCTGTGTTAGTGTCGCTACACCAAGACTCTGGGTTTGTTGACTGCATTGCCCTGTAGAAGCTCTAGCATGCAAGGATTTTGTCAATAAAGTTTGTTTATTTGCAGGTACTACTTGGGAAGAAGGTGTCGTCTGAGACGCCATAAGCACTGGTTTCGTTGCTGCTATAAAGTATATTATTTTTTATATATAGGATTTTGTAAAAAGTAATTTGCATGTTATATTTCCTTCAGTGTAAGGAGATATTTAGCAAAAAGATATTTACAAACATTGTAGAAAGAAATAATATACCAATACATAAAATGGTTTATAGTAATGACACCAATGTTTTCCAATGAACGGTTCTTTTAATAAACTTACCCATTATAGGAGTTAACACCTGTTTGTTACCAGATAATATCAACTGACTCGCTGTCACTGTCTTAGCCACAGTTACCAGTTGATTTGGCAAAACAGTGGACTTAACTTGATTCGGTTGCACTTGACGGGTCATATGATTAAGTCTTGGCCTTTGAGATCCAACAAGTTGAATAGCTTGTCCACCCTACAAGATATTTATTTATCTCATTAGAATAGTAAAATTACAATAATAAAACTTTTAAATAGATTACCTGTGATAGGGTGACTGAATTACTGCTACGTATATTTTGTTGTGATAATCCTTTAACTCCAGAAGGTATTATCTGGGCTGAAACACGCGTATTAAATATATACTGATTCACCGAATAAGTATTTACTTCACGAAAACGTAGATTATTTACTTATCAATAAACTTGGAGTTTTCAATATATAATCAAATATGACTCTTACCAATAGGTAATGATAAATGAGTATTGGCAGGATTAGCTATTACTACCGTTGGTGTACTTCCAGCAATGGCCGTGGTAACAACTGTAGTGGCTACCATCTACAAAGACGGCAACATTTTGTTAATCACTTTTTGCATTCTCCCATATATTAAACTGAACGTGCAATCGCGTGAAATTGAAAGAAACTGACACTAGAAACCGTGGTGCAAGTATTGGTTGCGGACGATATAGGCAGGGAAACAATGACTCCTGTAGGTGTAACAGAACCCGTCGTCGCTGACACGTTTAGCGACATCGTAATAGGCTGTGATAATCCGGGAAATGATACCTGTCGTACAACGAATAGTACAGTAGTATTGCATCTTCTAGGCCATATGAAGAAATAAGCAGCTCTCCACAACCTGAACATTTTGAAGACCGTTGATCGAGTTTGGCAGACTAGTAAGATTTACGCCCTGCAAGTTTACATTAGTCGATTGCGATGTGGTCATTGGGTTCGTAGACTGATTATTCTGACTGGAAGAAGCGGTTAGTCGTTCGAGCAAAGAAGAACCGGAATTAATTCCTGGTATTGGATTATCTGCAGACGGTGTCCCTGTCGGAGTGAAATATAATGTGTTAAACTTCAAATAATTATTTAAGAAATTTTTCAGTCTTCTATACGTCATACCTGCTAATAAAGCTGAAAGTCCTGGCATGGATAATCCTAGGGTTGAAGTAGGATCTTGTACCCGAGCTAATCTTACAGCTGTTGCTTTCACCGGTTGCTGTTTACAACCCAACTGTCCTGTTAAAGCTGAACTTAAACTCACTCTTACCTGGAAAATACATTCGTCTCATTTACATCGCAATTTCACATTCAAATATCAATAAATACAATTTATTTACCTGGCCGGTAGTGTTTGGAACATTTATAACATTTCCATGACTAAGAACTCTAGACGGGATGGAAGCATTCAAAGAGATCCTTCGCGGTTGAACTTTCTGCTGCGTTAAATTGGCAGGACTACTATTTAATAAACTAAGGATTGCAGCGTTGTTTGACTTATTCGTAGTCTGTGCACTATTGTTCATAGCGGCAGCTGCTGCATTAGCTACAATGCATTTATGAAAAGTTATCAAAATAAAAAGTAACTGCATATACATTGAGTAAATATCGTGACGAACCTGCAGCTTGTTGTTGAAATTGTTGAGCAGAATTCATAAGTGATGTTACAAGAGCAGTTATAGCTGGATTAGTGGAGTGTTTCTTAAATGGTACTTCATTTTGGCTCTGACTAACGGTTTCCGCAACACAATTTTGAGTGCCAGCTTGCAATTGAGCTTGCTGCAGAAAAGAACGATACAGAAAATTTAATACAAAGTTACACTCTAGTAAAAGAAAAAATATTATTTATGATACATGTACGCCTCTTACCAAAACTGGAACGTTCGTAGAGGTGGCATTGTTAATACTATTGGTTGACTTTTGTTGGAAAACTAATATTCCAGATCCATTACAGGAGCTACCATCGGTTACTGACATTGTAGAATTGTCAATTTGTACAGAAGTGGAAGCATTCGAGCCACCGTTGGTCAAAGATTGCCCTGGGCTTATCGATGTAGCTTCGTTTTGGGCAATAACTTGCGGTATGTTTGTTGTATCTACGCATCCCAGATTATTTTGTGCAGATGTGGTAGCTTCTGACATAGCTTTCATCGAAGCTACTTGGCCAGCTAAAGTGTTTAATTGGCCTTGAGCTCGAGACAAGATCTGAAACAATTATTGTTATATATGATTTTACATAAAATCGAATAATATTTATCTACCTGCTGCGCTACGTGTTGTGATTGAGCTTGCTGTAACTGTTGAGCTACTAATTGCGCTGCTTTTGCTTGTTGCGCCTGAAATCACATACTCGTATCAATGTCATGTGGATAGACAAGCCATATTAATTTGTTTAAGTTAACTGTAATTTCTAGAGAAAGTTCCTACCTGTTGATGTGCTCGCTGCATACCAGGGGTACATGTGACGCGTGGGACCTGCCCTGGTACAACATGCTTTATTCGAACATTTTTTCTACCTTCTTCAGTGAAAATTTCTGTGAACTGCTGGATATAATGATTTGCAAGAACTCTTGTACCTAATGTAAACCTATAGGCAGATTAAACAACAGGTATATCCTTGTCTAAATTTTCTGATTTAATGAAAACAAAATGAATATCTATCTTAGAAATATACAGACCGACACGCAGATCCATTTTTCTCTCCTTCACGATGGTTCTTGTCCATATAAAGCTCTCCCAGGTACTCGGAATTAGAAGGTCTTTGCAGAATTGAGAGCTTTATGTGATCTATTTCACCTTGACTTCCTCCAGTTTCTAATATATACTCCTCTATAACTTGTGGCAAACAGTCTTTTGTTTCTCGAGGGCGCTCGTATGCTTTTGCAAATCTGTTATGCACAGAACATTGTAAAATTAATATAACGTGTTGTATGAAGAAGAAAATTTCTGTGAAAATGTAATGAACCTGAGAACGTCAATAGGTGAATTTGGAGGAAGTAAAGGTGGATTTGTAAGAGAAGGCGGTGGACAGGCAGTGGTAGTAACTACTCCTCTCTTTGCTCTTAATTTTTGCATTAAGTCTTGTATTGTTAATCCTTCCGGTTGTGCTAATTGCTCCAATTTTCTTTTGCGATTTACTGTGACCTGCAATAAATAATATACCTAAATGTTGTTAGTTGAAAAATACGAATATATTACATATGGGAACTTCAAAACATATATTGAAAAACCTGAGAAAACTTTTTGGCTTGACGCATAAGTTGATGATCTGTAAGAAGGGATTTAGACTGTCGTAGTCTTGTTGTAGCTAAACTAGGTATAGGATTTGGATCCAAGCATAGAGGTCCCTGGGTAGCTGCAACTAAATGTGATTCTAACATTAACCGTTCTTCATGACTCCAATCTCCATCGCTAGTTAAAGTTGATACATCAGAGAGTACACTCTAAAATATTACAGAAGATACATTAATGTATTGAATTCTTCAAAGCTGGTATTCACTCAAGGTAGTAAACCATTTTTTACCTGTGTTGTAGGCTTAAGAAGCACATGATGAACTTCAGCTTTAGTATGAGGAAATGCTTTTCTGTAATCTCGAACTTCAGCTATGATACAGCCATCATAAAATAAATGAGAATGACTGGATTCCAGTTGCTCTGCTAACATTGCAGGTAACTGACCATTATCTATACACGATAGCAATTCACCCTGTTCATAACCCATCAGTTGTGTTTCAGCTAATATTGTATTTTTATCATATTGATTTCCCTTATCACTGTTAAATAAAAATCACATGATTAGAACTTTTTCAGATCTTTAGGTAAATTTATATATTTTATACTTCATGATAAATTATTGATTTATCATTATACATTGCTCACCTATTTCTTACAGCTAATGAGTATCCTTTATTACCGGCATAGAGATTAACAATTAATGTATGTAAACCCTCCCTTTGCACCAATCTTCCCAAAAGATCACATTCATTTTCAAGGTTGTTCTGCACAATTAAAAAAAATTGAAATAATTTGTTATATTTGGTGTAATTATTTTCATGGATGTATAACATGTACGAAAAATACACATACCAGAACTGAATCAGGAGTGGCATGAGGAACTTTGGTAAGTTCTTCAAAATATAATCTAGTTAGCTTAGACTGTATGCTATGTTTAGAATGACTCTGTTCTTTTTTTTGAGTGGATGACTTGTCAGATGTTATGTTCAAAGAATTTTGTCCTTGAACATTTTTCCAACACTTAGACACTTGATTAATCATGTCCTAAATAAGGAATGCAAATGTAAATATAAATGCAATTTCCTTTGGCAACCACCAAAATATTAATTTTTACAATACCTGAGCCTGACGACATGCATCTTCTAAACTACAGGCTGTACCAATCATTTTAATTTCTGATTACTAACACCATTTAATGTCATATCTGATATAATAATAAATCTTCAAGATCTGAAACAATGTTATTAAGTTTTAATATAAAATAAAACATATTACTACATAGTTTAATGGAAATATTATTATATTTTTACTATATTACATTTTTATAATGTGGTATATATATATATTAATACAAATTTATTTTCATTAAACAAATAATAATAGATTTTTTATTACTAAAACAAGATTGATTGTTTATGTTAATAGCTTATCTTAAACTATACACTGTGATAGATATTATTTGCTTCCAAAATATTTCTTTTGCTTCTATAACAACACTGTTGACATTATTACTTTCTATGTTAAAATAGTAACATCATAAATTAATATAACATGCTAATATATGAAATTATTATCAGTATGGTAATTAAAATATACATATTCTAATATTTTAGTAAAAAGACTTTAATAAAACATATAGAAACATTGTACCATACAAAATTTTATTGAAGTTATAAACTCCTAGGTATAAATAAACAAGGAAAAGCAATTGCAGTAAAACTCTATAAAACTATACTTCTTTATATACAAACATAAAAATTGAAAATTCTTTTCATTGAGACATGTAACCAATATTAAGTTCTATGGATACAAAAATTATATATGTATTGTTTGTTGATGAGTCTAATAAGTTTGTTATCTCATCTATGAAATATTATAACAACTTTTTTGATTATAGTAATTGTAATAACTGTGACTAATAGTTCTATTAAAAGACTATCAACATTCGAAAACTAATATCAAACATCAAAATATACCAAAAGAAAAATTTATTTACAACGATAGATCGAGCGTACGGGAATATGCTTTAACCACAGCGTGAGTCTACCGAATGTCAAAACAAGCACGCTATGTGAGAGGTTATGTAAATCTTCGTGAATTAACATTACATACACAAAAATATTTCGCTGAAATATACATGTTATATTATTTACCTTCAAAGTATCCAAAAAGTGATCTAATGGTAAACATTGGGCACAGGATGTGACTCAAGTCAATTTCCTTGTCATAACCTCACACCGATTGATAAATAATACACAAATTTACAGGCAGTAAGAATACTTGTCAATAAGTCCTGATCTTCAGCAAAAATTATTTGGCGTCAAATAAATAATATTTACAAGTCGGAAACGTCATTTTAGGACACAATGTAACCTATTATACAAACACCACACACAAGCATAGACTGGAAAACTGATCACATTTCTCTCTGACCGCATATTCAATTCACATTTCGTGAATCTGCCAACATTGGACAGTCTAAAGGCGAGTTTCTTTGTATGTGAGATGTCGTGTGCATATTTTGGGAGACAAAATAGTGAGTTTGTAGATAAAAAAGGAAAATAATATTGTAAAATTCGTATAATTTTTCGAAAGATTAATTTTGAACAAATTTAATTCTATGTAAATCAATTTATTGGATTTAATTTATCGCAAAGTCAAGTTTTCATTTTTGAAATAAGTATTATTTCTATATTACATTTATGTTACATATTGTAAAGATAATATTAATATTATGATAAGAAGTATTTTAATGCATACATATGCAAATGTTTATGTACGTAGCCTAATGTACATACATATCCATTTTGCCTTGTTCTGTTGGCCGTTGGCCCAAAAGCAACAACAAGACATCGTTCGTCAGCTACATCCTACATCGTTCGTGTTCAAAATTATAATTGCAATTGAAGACTCCGTTCAAGACGTACCTAGACATTTTGTATCGAAGATCGATTGATGACAGGTAGAACGCAATGTAGCTTTGGTAATTGTACGAACGATAAACTAATTTGTAAAATATTTTGAAGTTGTTTGAAAAATGTATAAGGTTAAAGTTGATTCAAGAAAGCAATTCTTACTTCTAATTGTCCACGAGTCTGTCTACTGCTAAGTAAGTATCAATATTTTGATGAACGCTTTTCAACATGCAGAGATGTCGAGAAAATAAATTTTCTCTACGATGCTATACTTTACATCGATTCATAAAATTAATATCGTAAATTGTATGTTAGTTTTTGCGTTTTGAAAGAAAATAGAAGCTATCATTTTCCTAAAAGTTAGAACTGCATGAATAGTAATTAATTTTTATTTGTAAGATATTTTGCAAATTCACGAAGGTTTTATAAAATCATCTTACTAGTGTTTACGTAGTTTTACACTAATTACTCAAAAACAATAACATGCAATAAAAGCTGATTAAAAGCGTATAAATACACGAATAAATAGGTGCATGGGGTGGTGCATGTATGTGTACACTTGTGCACATATACTTTTCAGGAATGATTTTTTATGGAGAGGATAATTTAGGCTTCTTTCACTATCACAGGAAATAGATGTACATAAAATCAATTCTACTATTTCTGGTGCATTTGATTCCAAAAATAATTATTTGCACTGGAATTAATTAAACTTTCATTTACGATAAGAACCATTAAGATATATTAACTTATTTTTTCTGATTTCGTGTAAATAGTAGAAGGATTTTTCATAAACAATTAAAGTATTTCATCGATAATTTTTGCTCAACTGTTTATTCAAAGAAATATTGTTTCCAGTGACAATCAAGTCACAGTACATCCAAATCTAAATTTATAAATATAGTATGATGAAAAAGATTTAACATTTTGACACAAGTATAAGAAAATAAAAGTGTTGTAAACTTTTAATACATTTTTATTTTATGTTTTTACTTAAAAATCCATATTACTAGAGCAAACGACGTTATGCTCAGTGAAAACTGAAAATTGTACACAAAACGTCAATGTTCGCAGTCTAATTACATTATCCTATAAATTCGAACCATTCTTTTAAATATGCGTTGGGCAGTGGTTTTAACGTTATTGTAAAGTTACTTGAATGTCCCGCCATTTAAAATGTAGTTCGCACGTACGACTAAAGGGGTACGTGATCTTTAATCGACATCGCAAAATTCCAGTCTATATAATCTTACTGGTGATTTGTATTAGCCTTAACGGAGATTCGGAAAATGTACATCTTTGTTCATGACTAGCAATAAACAGGATAAATTGTATTGCGGACCGATCTTGTGTTTTCGTTAAAAACATTCCCGCCACGAAGTGACTCGATGCGTGCATCGCGATAGAAAATTTTTCTGTCTTCGTTTAACAATCGTAATATCTAATACTTGTTATTAAGTGTTGATTCGTTCGTGCGGTTGTTTCAACTTATTAATGACTTTCGAACTTTAACACACAATCAAGAATAATGGGTATGGGCCTCAAACCATTAGAGTTTACGGATTGCTTAACCGATAGTCCCTATTTTCGAGAAAATCTTCATTATCATGAACGTGAATTGGAGAAGACCAGCCAACAGATTAAACGGCTCATCAAAGAGGTCAAAGATCTTTTGCTAGCTGCCAAAAGTAAGTTTATTATCTTCTGTATGCTATAAGAAGATGTGTGTCTGTTTAACAGCTGCTGTCCCCGTAATCTGTTTTATCTCGACATTTTTGTCGCAATTAGTCACATTTCACGTGCAACATTAGAATATTTAACAATATTTTTCTATTAACCATATTACTGTGACTAACCTTCCTTTAATTAATGATTATGAGCATTGTACGTGTTTATTTACATCATTAATCCATGACAAGTTTGTCTATCCATGGGTTGTTAATTTCATTTCACTATTAGAATTTCTTTCTGGTATTTGCAAATTTTGTTTGTTTCATTGTTTTTGTTTTACGACTATATAGATATAATTACGTGATATATTTTGTGACTATGATAAAAGCTGATTATGAAAGAGAAAAATTTCTTTTTAATATTTTCAATGAGGATAAGATTTTTTGTTTTACTTCAAGTCTCTTTACGATAATATTGTGAACAGAAAAAAGTTTATTTGAAGATGTTACTTGTAATTACAAAATGAACAATTATTTTTAGATTTGTCCAGAGCCCAGAGAGCATTTTCCAAGACATTGCAGAACTTTAGTTTCGAATGTATCGGAGAAACACAAACTGAAGATGAAACTCATATATCTCAAAGCCTAAAGGAATTTGGTAAACTTATTGCATCAATAGAGGATGAAAGGGATCGCATGGTATGCAATGTTTTTAGTACACATATGTGAATAGTTGTAAAATTCTACTTTAGAATATCTGAGAATTCCTCAATTTGTTAATATGATCATCAATATATATTTATTGTTTTTAATGATAAAAGAGAACATGCTAGGATAAATTTATATAGTTGGAAAATATGAACATTATGATTAATAAATAATTCATTAAAAAATGTAATTTCATTGAATTGTAAAAATAGCATCTTCAGGTATATGAAAAAGCACTATAGCTTTCTATGACTATACCTTGAATGTAATCTCTAATGCTTGATAAACACTCCTTCAAACTAAAGTATGTATTAGTCATTCCACGGTATAGCTTTTTTATTAAAATTTTGTCTTTATTTTCATTTGAAAATCAACATGTTAAAATGATATAAATAAAATATTAAGATTTTAGGAGCATCCATTTTCCTGCCACACCCTATATTATCAGTGTGATTTTTACATGACTCACACTTTTTATGCTAGATATAAAAAAGTAGAGTTCAAGATGTGTGGTTTATTCAATTAAAAAATTTTCTTTAAACATAAGAAAATATTCTTTTTTATTAATTGTAATATATATTATATGCATAATGTATATTTT
>CM052149.1:822559-1002761 GCA_028455555.1 Augochlorella aurata | reverse complement strand
ATATATACACATATACATACACACATATAAAAACATATAACGTTAATATATTACACAATATTTAAATATATTTGTACTGAAAGATATTGCTCCAGTATGTAGTTTGTAGGAATCTCATAGGCAATAAACATTTGTTTATATTGCAATAATATAAGAATGTGATATGAAATAAATAAATACCAAATATAATCAGAATTTTTAATAAAAAAATTAATAACATACAAATTTTATATAATAACAGTGATGAACAAATTAGTTCATAAAGTATGTTTGTATTTTTTGTGATAATTAATATTAATAGAAAATTAATAAAATTAAAAGAAATTTACTAAGTAAGATTAATTAAGATAATTAGTTAACTAAATTTTTGGTAAATATTATATTTTGCATATTAGATGCTTTGGTCGTATCGGAAAAAATGATTGAAGAAAAATATATTATTAAGTTGCATTTCTTTATGCAGAATAAAATTTTCTTTATCAATTACAGAAACCTGGAGTTTTAGTATAAAATGAATTAATTTTACCTCTTGATGTTAACAAATTCGATTAAATTTTTCAAATAAATTTCCATTTCTAGATACCCTTCTTTTAGAGAGTTTGTTTCTACACTATTCCATATAGTACTCATGAACAAAGAATAACACAATATTGCAGTTAGAAAAGCACGTATTACATTAAGTCCAATGCTCACAGGTACAGATGCAATACTACAATCAAGTCCCATAGACCAGACGATTGGAACTATTAGTATACTAGCTAATACTAAGTACCAAATACGTTGACGGCGGACAATTCTTAACGAAGTTTTACATATATTTATAGCCGTCTTCAATATTTCTGCAACGTCTGCATTCATTGGTTGAGACTGAGTTGACGCACCTGAATATTAATTCATCATTAAATATTTATACGAAACAAAAACTTACTATATATATTACTATACTTATTATCTTACCAGGACTAACACTCAAAGTAGCCATAACAGCTTCATGATCAGAGTAACTAAAGTCTTTGTGAGGTACTCGTACTAAGAAAGGATGATGAAAGTCTTGTACCTCTACCTATAAATAATACATTGTTGGTAATACTGAACTATATTTAATAACTCAAACGCAATTTAAAAATTTAACGTACTTTGTATAATTTTGAGCTTAAATACAAAATATAATCTATACGTTTTCCATCTGGGAATAATCTCGCAACTTTAGAACTAGTATAACTGTTATTGGCACACTCATTAGTCCCTAATTTATTTGAAATATTTGAGCAAGTGTCAATTAAACCAGCAACGCCACAAATAATTTTATAAGCTAAATCTTGTGGTTCTGTATTGAGGTCGCCTCCCAATATTGCAAAGTCAGCCCCATCACAAGTCATTTTTATAAACTGGGCAGTATCAAATGCTTGTAAAACTCTATGTGCAAGGTATTCATCATTATGCTTACTATATTCGGCATGCAACTAAAACATTAAACACGTTGAATTTATTTTTAAAGGACACACAAAGTGCAACAGTTTCAGTAATTATTCTTACGTGCGCAGTATAAACATTAACATTCATATCATGAATTTTGAGTCTGCAAAGTCCAACACCTTTTCCTCCAAACCAATCTCCGTGATGTATCTTGTGAACATATCCATTTAAAGGCCATTTATGAAACATTACATCTTCAATGCGGTATTTTGATAAGACACAAATTCCTGATCCAAGAACACCACTAGATGTGTAATCGAAAGTTATTTAATAAAAATACAATTAATATCACAACTTAATGTAAATACAATAGACTCTCTCTTATCTGAATATTAATTTTGAAATATTGTGATATCAAAACATTCTATTATCTAAAAATTTCATTCGAACTCTCTACTAGGTGATAATGTATCTAAATAATAGAGTGATTAAAAATAAATATTTGGATAAGAGTCTCTACTGCACTTACTTCAAGTTCGTTAGTATCATATTATATAAAAACATTATTTACAACATACTGATAATTACCTATAAAAATAATGTGAGTATGGCAGTTGCTCTTGTGTTTTCGCTTTAATCATTTTAAAATCATTCGGGGACCAGACTTCTTGTAAACAAATAATACCATAATCCTCACTAGCTAATTTGTCAGCAATTGCTTGCATACGGCTTATCCTATCCTTAGAAATGTATGGTATTCCCCTGTCATAGGTAAAATATTAAAAATTAATAAAACAAAGCAAAGGAAGTTAAAACAGAAAAAGAGATGTAAAATATTACGTTAATGAAATCTGAATACAAAGTATTACAAAATAATTACTCACCAACAATTTAAAGTTAAAATCTTTATAACTATTTTGTCTGGCATCTTCCACAAGTGTTAAACAGTATTAAAGCAATTGGAAGTGGTTGTTACAGTGACATATGTTGACATGTATGCACATATACTGAATGCTAAGCATGAAGTAGAGTACAACATTCTACATTAGAAAGGAAACTTTGATCATAAGTACATATTTTTGTTCTTGTCTTCGATTTGAGTGTATCACATCTCCAACACTGCGCATTCAATCCGTAACGAATCCTGTCTTAGCATTAACTTGTCAATCAATCAGAGAAAAGCATTTTTTACTGCTCTTCTCGCTAACGGAGCATGTTGCGGCCGGAAAATCTTGCAAAACTTGAGATATTACTGTAGCAAATAGTAAACAAGCGCAATGTTTATTACGTTGTTATACACACATAAATGTTGAATATAATTAGAGAAAAACGATAAAATTTCACTTCTACAATATTGTATGTACATAAAAGTTTTCTATATTGTAAAATTCAAGAGCTTTTTCTTCTTCCAATTCAAGAACCTTTATATCACCAACATTTCACTGCGTATTTACCTTCACGCAATTACACTTGTACTTCAGAAACGGAACAGCAGATGATCAAGAGACACAGAACTAAGCCTGCCCCGAAAATGTCCTAAACCTGCTCTAAAAATGTAACCCTGCTCTAAATCAGCTGTAAAATGGAAATAATTAATAACGTCAAACATACAGAGTGATGTTTAAAGCATTGCAAGGTTCGTTCATTCTCCCGTGCTAACATTCAGGTTAATGCAATAATTAGCTGTACCTTATCCTGCTCAATTTGTCGAAATATTGCTTACAAACATTGTGCACCGCTTTACGACTTTCTTCCAGGAAAGTAGGAGTGGGGAATTACCTATCACAAATAGCATTAGATAAAGTCAATGGATTTTTGTTGGTAATTCATTGGAATCGTCCAATCGTATTTGTGAGGTCTCTTCTTCACCACTTGGAGCAGATTCCGAGCTGAATCTGAATGAGGTAACAGATTTTATTTGAGGCTTCTTCAAAAATCGAATTTCGCGCCGCGTGCTTCTGATGACACGAGAACCGAATGGATGCGCAAAAAGAGAAAGACCGCAAGCACGGTCGAGTGAGACAAGCTACATCGTTTCGGTGTGACTTGTTTCACAAGAAGCTGTGCTAATTTCAAGCTCTCTTGCTCACTCGCTGCCTCATCAGTAAATTCTGAACCAATCAGAAAAGAAAATTTCTATATTAACCCTCGCTAACGGATTGGGCTGTGGCCTGGAGGTGTGCGGGAGTAGAACCCATTACTGTAGATAGGAATTGAAGGACATGGGAACTAAGCAGAATGAGAAATACATATGTATGTATACATGCAGTGACATATACATAGCACACATAATCAAACAACACATTGCAGTGTAGTAATATGTACCTTAAGTTTTTAAAGCTCTCCAGCCGCAGCGTGCTCCGTTAGCGAGATTAGGAGCAGAAATTGTTTTACTCTGATTAGCTGCAAATTCAATGATGAGATAGGATTCACTGCGGATTGGATGCGCAGTAAAATGGTGGGGTTGCTCGCAAAAGTTAAGGGAAGTAGAAAAGTCGTGCATAGTCCGAGATATTACTGTACATACATACAGTAGTTATATGAAACTGTGTATGCAGGTTGAGTGTTGTTGATAGGATAATCATCTTATGTTTTCTACTGGGTGGGTGGAGTATTAGATTGTATTAGATTTTCAATTCTATAGATTCGTAGCACAGTTCGACATTCTGTCAAAATGTGTTAATTATATTGTGCATTTCTTAAAATATTTCATTTTCCTGTAGAACAGTATAAGTTTTGAGTACACTTAAGTTGCTAGATACTGTAACCTCTTTAGAGGTAAGTAATATTACGAATGATAATTATTCTATATTACTTTTTATCAGCAATCACTCAAGTACAATTACTCGCATCTACATACAAATTACACGTTCGTGAAGATATAATTAAGTTAATGATTTTAAAATGTCAGTATAACATAAATAAATATTTTACTTGGTTGTATTTGTTAACAAATAAATAACTGTTTGTTTTCATGTAGGTTTATTTTTAGACTGAAATGACTACTGATAAAGTAACTTTAGGTGATGCATTATCTAATGTTGACGTGCTCGATGAATTCACATTACCAGATGAACAGCCATGCATCGAAGCACAACCGTGTTCTGTAGTATATCAAGCCAATTTTGATACTAATTTTGAAGATAGAAATGGTTTTGTTACGGGAATCGCTAAATACATTGAAGAAGCTACAGTTCATGCAAGCTTGGTATGATTAAAAAATAATTTCATGTAACAAGCAATATGTATGATAAATGATGAATGATAGAGTAATATATTAATAAATGTAATTACTTTAAAGAATGAATTACTAGAAGAAGGGTTGAAACATGCTGTTATGTTGTATACATGGAGATGCTGCTCTCGTGCAATTCCGCAACCAAAATCAAATGAACAACCAAACAGAGTAGAAATTTATGAAAAGACTGTAGAGGTATTAGCACCAGAAGTAAATAAGTTACTTAATTTTATGTATTTTCAAGTGAGTATTTGACATCTTTCTCTTTTTCTTATATGAATTTTCATGTACATTTAATCTTAATATCGAACCATTTTGTAGAGGAAAGCAATTGAAAGGTTTTCTGGAGAAGTAAAACGTTTATGCCATCATGAAAAAAGGAAAGACTTTGTTTCTGAAGCGTATTTGCTTACATTGGGAAAGTTCATTAATATGTTTGCAGTTTTGGATGAATTAAAAAACATGAAATCTAGTGTGAAAAATGATTATTCTACTTATAGGAGGTAACTTTTATCATTCTAAATCACTATCTTAAAAAGTCTATTTGTCTGATTGTGTTCTTTTATTTCAGAGCTGCTCAATTTCTTAAAGTGATGTCTGATTCCCAAACATTGCAGGAGTCACAAAACTTATCAATGTTTTTAGCTACACAAAATAAGATTCGTGATACGGTTAAAGAAAACTTAGAAAAAATTGCTGGATATGAAGAGCTGCTCGCAGATGTAGTCAACATATGTGTCCATATGTTTGAGACTAAGATGTATTTGACACCAAATGAAAAACACATGTTGGTAAAGGTGATGGGATTTGGGCTATTTTTAATGGATAGCGATTTGTGCAATATCAATAAATTAGATCAAAAGAAAAAATTAAAATTAGATCGAATTGATAGAATTTTTAAGAATTTGGAAGTAGTTCCATTATTTGGTGACATGCAAATTGCACCTTTTAATTACATTAAACGTTCCAAACATTTTGATGCATCAAGATGGCCATTATCTTCTTCATCAAATAGTATAAGCCCACAAGCAGATCTTATGGTACATTTGCCACAGATCAGAGAAGACCATGTAAAATATATTAGCGAATTAGCAAGGTAACAGTATAATATTGATGGTCTTTTGTAATACTTACAAAAAACCATAATTATTAAAAAATTTTGATATAGGTACAGTAACGAAGTAACTACCACTTACAAAGAATTTGGCAGTGACGTTGAAAATAGAGAAACTGCTGAGTTAGCTTTACGTGGATTACAGTTACTTTCACAGTGGACAAGTGTAGTAACAGAACTTTACAGTTGGAAGCTTCTTCATCCTACTGATCACCACATGAATAAGGAATGTCCACAGGAAGCCGAAGAATATGAAAGAGTAAAATATATTTTAAATTAATTATAAATTTCGACAGCATGCCGTACATTGATGCATTTTATTTCGATAGGCTACACGTTACAATTACACCGACGAAGAAAAGTTTGCTCTAATAGAAGTGATTGCAATGATCAAGGGATTGCAGGTATTAATGGCACGTATAGAAACCGTTTTCATTGATGCGATACGCAGAAATATATATGCGGAGTTACAAGATTTCGTGCAACTTATTTTACGGGAACCACTTCGTAAAGCTATTAAAAATAAAAAAGATCTTATCCGAAGGTATGTATAATATTCCTACCTTTCTTATGAAAGTGTTTTTTAAGTTGAATAACTATGTACAGTGCATCCATCAATTAAATTGTTCATTGTTTTCTTCTAGTATAATCGTATCTGTAAGAGAAACTTGCGCCGATTGGCATTTTGGAGTAGAGCCATTAGGAGATCCTGCTTTAAAGGGGAAAAAAGATCCTGACAACGGTTTTGGTATTAAAGTACCACGAAGGAATGTTGGTAAGGCAATTATTCGAAGTCAATTTATTTTTACAACGTTGTGGAGTTTCAATTTTTTTTTATAAATGTTTCGTTTTAGGACCTTCTTCAACTCAGCTTTATATGGTTCGCACTATGTTAGAATCATTAATTGCTGACAAGAGTGGTGGAAAACGTACTCTAAGAAAAGATATTGATGGCCAATATCTTGTGCAAATCGATCAATTTCATAAAACTAGTTTTTATTGGAGCTATCTCTTGAATTTTAGTGGTCAGTGGAACTAATTACGAGGAATTTATTTTCTTTAAATTTGCAAATGTTGTAGATTTAAATATTCACTTATACTTATAATTAGATAATAATTATAGTATAGTATAGTATAATTATAAGTTTTAATTAGATATTATATTTTATTAATATATTTTTTTCTTTTCTTTTTAGAATCATTGCAAGATTGCTGTGATTTGTCCCAACTATGGTACAGAGAGTTTTATCTAGAGATGACCATGGGGCGAAAGATACAGGTAATTGAAAAATCCTTCTGTATTTGTTTACTCTATGCGCGAAGATATGCAAAACATATTTTAAGTGAAAAATATTGATCGACATCTTTACTCTGCTATCTTAATTTGTCTTTGACAAACATATAAGTAATTTATGTCTTGTATTACTACATAAAAAATACTATCAAAAATAGCGTTTTGTGTGCTTGATTTCATGACTAGAAATGCCAAGTACGTCACCAGCATAATGAAGAGTGCAGCGACTTGATCACCATGGAGAAACGTATCCAGGTACTCTGTTAGACACGAGTGATTGTAGGAACGTTGCTTACGCTTGTAACTTATTGCAGTATATAACCATTGATATGGTTTACTGGTTTCATTATTACTGCATTTGTCCATGTTGCAGATTGCATTTTGTATAGATAGACTCTGTTCTCTGTATTTTTAACATTTAAATAATAATAATTTTAGAGTGTGGAATTAGTTCAAAGTTTATGTTGTCAATAGTTTGTGTACATATTTGTGTCTGTCTTTTGTAATAGCTTTTAAGAAAAATTTCGAGAAATATGTTACGAAGTATTTGCACGTTTATTTAACACAAGCACATTACGAAATAGAAAAAGATGATTTCGGTTGAATTGCACATTCAATTATTAATGTGATTTCAGCTTATTATTTTATATGTAGCATGCATTAAGTGATGAAATCAATGTATATTTATGTAATGGTAGTATTCTTGAAGCACATAATAGTTCTAATGTTGTACTTTTGCGTATGTACAACTGGTTCATCTAATTATTTTATTAACACTTGGGGTTTGTAATTAGTAGAATCTCGTAATATTCTGCACTAATGTCAAAGTGAATTCTTAACAGTTTCATAGTTTATTGACACGTGTTTCAGTTCCCTATCGAGATGTCTATGCCATGGATATTGACTGATCATATATTGCGAAGCAAAGAGCCATCAATGATGGAGTAAGATTACTTAATATTGTATCTATGTGTGTCTATAAATATATCATTGTATATAATAACATTATACTTTTAGATATGTTTTGTATCCACTGGATTTGTACAATGATAGTGCATTGTATGCACTCACAATATTCCGTAAACAATTTCTTTACGACGAAGTAGAAGCTGAAGTAAACTTATGCTTTGATCAATTCGTTTTCAAGCTTAGCGAACAAATTTTTGCTCATTACAAGCAATTAGCCGCGAGTATATTGCTAGACAAAAGGTTCCGAGTAGAGTGTGTTGCTCTTGGAGCATATTTACTTCCATACCCTCGTGCCAATAGATATGAAACGCTACTGAAACAAAGACATGTACAACTATTAGGAAGAAGCATTGACTTGAATAAATTGATTACCCAGCGTATTAACGCGGACATGCAGAAATCATTGGATTTGGCAATTAGTAAATTCGAGTCTGGCGATATTACAGGAGTGGTAGTAAGTTACATGTTATAATTTTTTGATTTAGTTTTAAGTTCACTTTGAAATATACAGGGTAAGTCACCTAAGATTTTTAGCTAAAGTATCTCCGTTATTTTTGATGATACGAGAAAATGTGTAAGAAATGTTTATCCAAATAGTAATTAATTTTAGAAAAAAAGTTTCGCTGGAGTGTTGTACAATAAAAGTTAAATATAGTAGAAATATTTTACATTAAAATCCTAGGTGACTCGCAATGTGTATGTAATTGTCATATTTCGCATGCTTCAGGAATTAGAAGGACTTTTACAAGTTAATCGTCTTACCCATAAACTTTTAAGTAAATGGCTTGCACTGGATGAATATGATGCAATGTTTAGAGAAGCTAATCATAACGTGTTAGCTCCATATGGACGAATCACGCTTCATGTATTTTGGGAATTAAATTATGATTTTTTGCCAAATTATTGTTATAATGCAGCAACAAACAGGTACAATATTACTATTGACTTTACAATAAAATACTGAAATTGCGTCTCATACTTGAAATATATTTAACAGATTTGTAAAATGTCGAGGACTTCAATTTGTACAGCCAGTTCATCGAGATAAACCACCACAAATGTCTCATCATTATCTTTGGGGCAGTAAACAATTGAATTTAGCGTACAGCACACAGTACGGACAGTATTCAGGATTTGTCGGACCGCAACATTTTCGAACAATGTGCAAGCTTCTTGGTTACCAAGGAATAGCAGTAGTAATGGAAGAGCTTCTAAAAATCGTGAAATCTTTGATTCAAGGAAGCTTACACCAATTCACTAAGACTCTGATGGAAGCAATGCCAAAAGTTTGTAAACTTCCTAGATACGATTATGGATCCCCAGGTGTCTTAGGGTATTATCATGCTCAGTTGAACGATATTGTACAATATCCTGATGCAAAAACCGAACTCTTCCATAATTTTCGAGAATTTGGCAACACAATTCTGTTTTGTCTTTTAATGGAACAAGCCTTGTCACAGGAAGAAGTTTGCGATTTGTTACATGCAGCACCGTTCCAAAATATATTACCTAGGCCTTACTGTAAAGGTACAATTTCAGATTTGAGAATGACATACAAACAAATACTCTAACGATTGTATTTTCAGAGGGTGAAAAACCGGAAACTAAGCAGAAACGACTTGAAGCAAAATATGCAGCCTTGCAGATCGTTCCAAACGTAGATAATCTAGGTACAGCTAAGGTAAGTAATAAAAAATATACATAGCAATGTGTAAGATATAACTGCATCTAATTAAATCTTGGCTACGCGTATATTATTGTCACAGCAAGCAATGATTGCCAGAGAAGGAGATTTACTGACACGAGAGCGACTTTGTTGTGGTTTGTCAATATTCGAAGTGGTACTTAGCAGATTGCGTAGTTTCTTAGATGATCCCATATGGGTTGGTCCTCCTCCAGCAAATGGAGTAATGAACGTTGACGAATGCACAGAATTTCATAGATTATGGAGTGCGTTACAATTTGTGTATTGTATTCCCGTCGGAGAAACAGAATTTACTGTTGAGTTAGTAGCATACTTATGTGTAATATTACAATAGAATTTATTATTAAAGTAATATAAACAACTATGCATATGACTACCATTGCAGGGAATTATTCGGAGAAGGTTTACATTGGGCTGGATGTGCTATGATAGTATTACTTGGTCAACAAAGACGTTTCGAGGCTCTTGATTTCTGTTATCATATTCTAAGAGTACAACGGGTAGACGGAAAAGACGAAAATGTTAAAGGGATCGTAAGTGTCTTCTTTATAAGTATTTGATTAAATATAACGTTTTTCAGAACATTATGATAAATTGTATTTATTGTGTTGCATAGCATTTGAAAAGAATGGTGGACAGAATCAGAAGATTTCAAGTATTAAATTCGCAAATTTTTGCTGTATTAAATAAGTATTTGAAGAGCGGAGATAGTGATGCATCAAGCGTCGAACATGTTCGATGCTTTCCGTCGCCCATTCATCCTTCGCTTGCTCATGCACAGCAGCAACACTATCATACGCCAGAATATTTACGTCAAATGAATCATCAGTGAAATAACTTTTCAGGCAAGCATATTTGTAATACAACATAATTAAGGCTGAGTCCAACTTTTTATGCAGCTCGTGTTTGCGAATAATAACGTACTGTAATAACAATTTGAAATATTTATTTAAGATTTTTTAAAAATAAATAATGAGCAATTAATATATTGCATTGTATCCTCTTGTTAGAATATTTGATATCAAAGCAGTAATATTTATTAAAACAAGTTATGCTACTAAAATAACTTAGATCTTTTTGCTTTTCCTCGAAAAAAAATTGTGAAACATTTAAAGTCCGGTGCATTCTTTTGAGACATACAATATTCTGCTAAGTTGTATGTGGTGTATTACTATATAAATATGTTAGTAATATTTAGCATATTAGTAATTAATCAATAAGAATATTTATATATACTATTAATGTATGATAGTACTTTCATTATGAACTATTTTTCATGTAAGAATATACAAATTTATTTGAAGGCTTCAAAAAGTCTTCAAAATTAGAATTATCCAATTTTGTACTAAATTGCAGATTTTGTTAAGAGTTATATAATATCAGTATTATTTATTCTAATTTATATTAGCAAAAATAATTTAAATTTCATAATATATCATGAATTCTTATATTTTGTTTATATCGTACTAAATTAATTTTATAAGTTCATTTTAGTGATTAAGTATAAATTACGAAGTGTATTAAATGCATGTAATCACAATAGCAAATGTGAAGAGAATTTTTGTTTTATTTAGAGAATCATTTTTATAGTATTCTTTAGCCAATATCGAATAAACTCTTATCGCTGTCTAAAAAGTAAAAAAATGTATAATAAGTATCTTGTTGTAAATTACGAATTGTACAATGAATGGTTTCAAATCAACGTTCCAAAGCGTGTACTTTATAATATTTTTAGAAAGATACAACTATACAATTTTAAGTTTTGAATTCCTTTCTTCCTTATCTTTTTGTAGTCTGCTCTACCATGCTCCAGGTATGCAATATACTAATCTATTAAATAAGAAAAGATAAATTTATTGTTTTTATATATTGCGTACTAATATTACAGGCCCGAATTTGTATCTTTCCATTGTATACTACCACTGCAGGCGACTGTCAAGACATACTACTGTACACCTACTACAATTGTATTATAAAATGATAATAATGAAAGTTTAGTGAAAGGATCTTGTACAATTTTCATATGTAATTTTTTAGAATATTTCTATTTATACATAATTTTATTATCCTCTTTAAATACAGATAATACAGTGTTCAACTTTCAATATAAGTGTATGAGAATTAAGCTATCATAGAAATAAAATTGTATATCAAAATATGTTGCAAAATTTTTTGTGAAAAAGGATTTCAATAGAGACATGAGAGAAACTAACCCGTTCCTGAGATGAATTCTCGACTCGAAATTTTTAGGTTATCGCATACTTTTAGAAGTGTTCTTTTTTTTTAATTAAAAACAATTTAAGTTTACCTCCACTGATGAACTTCTGGCGCCTCTTGTAGCGGAATCAAAGTTTTGTTGTCTCCGTACAGCACCAATCCACTTAGTGAGAAAACTCCCAATCTGTTCGCCAAAATTACCCACAGCTGATAATTTTGAAAACATAACAGATGGCTCTAGTATACTAATTCTTGAGAATAATGGTATTTTACCATCCTATCACAAACAAGGAATCTTCTGTGCGCATACACAATTATAGGGTACGTAGTACATACGACTTCTTTGTATAATCATATTGAAAAATATAATTTTAATAATAAATATATAATATTTAATATATAATTATTATTTATGTTCCTATTCTAAAGATCTGAAAAAAAACTCGACGCGTTGTCGACTTTACTACTTGGAAGATTATACTTCAATTGTTTTTGTTTGCCGCCTTTCACGCGGTTAGCAACATCTAATGTTTCGAAATATTGTACATTCCAAAATTTGATATCATTATTATGTGAAGAAGACGCAATTAAAGTGCCATCACTGTTTATATCAATGGCTTCAACGGAGAAATTGTGTTGTCCCACAATTCCAAGATTGTTACGCGGAAACAAGCTGGTAGCCCTGCATATAAATATATTAATTACATCATTACTTTATTCAATGAGTAAATTATTTTAATTCAAAATTGTTTCATTACCTGAGAACTCCATCTTCTCCGCCCGTAATTACTACATTCTCAGTAATTGGAATCATACAATTTACAGCCTTTTTCGTTACGCTAGGAAACTCATCAGAATGGAGTCCAAACTCTCCCCAATTATATATATACATTTTTCCTTTACTAGATCCCACCAAAATTTTTGTTTCATTTTTAAATAAACCGAGACAGGTTAACTCTTCCTCATATTCTTCTGACTGTTAAAATGTTTATTATTAGAAATAGAAAAATCAATTATGTGACATTTTTATAAATATGTACCTGAACATGCAATTTTTTTCCTGGTATGTTAAACGTTGTGAGAGAGCCATCACCATTCCCACATACTAAATATTTTCCTTCTCTATTTGTTATAATTGAGCTAACATAGTCTTCCATCTTTTTTATTGAAAATATAGGATCATTTCCTTTCTGTCTAAGATCCCACACTAAAAATATTTATATATAAATATACATCCATAGTTAAAAATGAAAAAAGGTAATATGTCAACACTAATATTTACATTTTACTACTCCATCATCATCTCCAGTTGCAAACATATGTTCTCCAATTACAGTCATAGTATACACAGGTTCACTATGGGACATAAATCAATTATTAATCACATGTACAGATTAAATTTCACAAATTGAAGAGAGCAATTTATACCTACTCGTGTGCATTCTCATATAATCTTTTTAGCTTTTCGGTTTCTACATCAGTAAGCATTATAGATAGATCCTTAGCAGTTGAAAATAATGTTGTTCCATCTCCATTAAATTCTATATCACGACATGCTTTCAAATGCAGTTCCAATGTTGAAGCAAGTTCTGTTTCTGTGTTGCTATATTTATATCTAGCAAGTAAAAATTTTAGTTATAGTAAACACTGTTGTATAATTATGCATTAATATCAAATTAAGGTAAAATTTACAGGTAAACATCGCCTACTATGTTAGCTACTGCAATTATATCTGCATTTGGATGAAAGCATATATCTACTACATGATCTTCTGTTTCAATGGGAGGAGGATGATTTTTCTGCGCGTCCTTTGATCTAATAATGGCTTTTACAACTTCATCTTCTTCTTCATCTTCATTTAGTGATACAGGTTCCATGCCATCACCTTGTAATTATAATAGAGCTTTTATTTTACTTAACACAAAGTTAAATACAAATGTTGCATTAACATAAAACATACTTGCACGGGCATAAATCTCATTATTATTTGAATTTTCTCCTGCATAATCTTCATTCTCTGATTCAGATTCGTTACTACTACTTATAGTGTCATCACTATCAGTAGAACCTTGTATACTGTCATCACTGTCATGATCATTGTCACTATCATGACAGTCATCAACTAAATCTCCTGTAAAATATTCATCACTAATTATTTTTACTTACTTCAACGGAACAATAAGAAGGAAGTATTCATATGATAAATTAAAAAATTAAAGACGTACTAATATATTTATAGGTTAATTACTAACCAATACAAAATTATAAAAACAGAAATACCAACGTTTGTTAGTAGTTTATTTTTCTATTAATATAATATTATGAAGATATTATAATTAAAGCAACATACCTATTAACTTCCCTTTGTTTAAATGCATGATCGAAAAGTAGAATTGTTTCACTTTCAAATCGTTTTCATGTACCAAGCATACTAAGCATTACTATTTACAAAACTCCTCTGGTCATGTGAAAGCAGTGAAGATGAAAACTTGGTGACTGATCTCCATAGAATACATACGTACGCATGTACATACCTACATATATGTACACATACAATAAGGGAAATTAAAAATGTACAATGATCGTCGTTACATGAAAATCTGCCATAATTTTAACTCAACTCGTACATACACTTCCCCACTATTTTACTACGTAACCAATCCGCAGTTAATCCTGTATTAGCAGTGAGTCGTTAACCAATCAGAGCAAAGTAATTTCTACTTCTATTCTCCGTAACGGAGCACGCTAGTACCTCAGAATCATGCAAAACTGGTAGTATTACTGTATGTACAATATATTTTGTGTCATAATTATTTTTAAATTGTCAATGGTTACAATATTGATCTATCAACGAAATGTTTATTAGTTTGTAACGTTTGCTGTGTAAAAATATTTTATTTCATCAAATTGGAACGGCTCTAAAACTCCCAAAATTATTCGAACTTTGATTACAAAAACCGCCACTGTTTGTGGTACCTAACTCATTCCTCGGATTCCCATCTAAACTGTTTTAATCAGAATGAATTGAGTACATACATATGTAGCATGGTGGACAAGGACCATGGCGCTCCACGGTTCAAGAAAGATATATTTTCATAAATTGTAAAAACAATTCTTGTGTGTGCCTATTTATGCTTGGATGATATTAATATGGAACCCCGAGCAAATGAGTTGCTAACAACAAGCCCAGCGGTAACGATTAAAGAGGAACCAGTTGATCAACCTGGTGCGAAACAACAAGATATGCAACAGTCTCAAGTACAGGGCGTTTGCATAGAGGAAGAGTGCGAACAACGTATCGAGTGCACCACCGAGAGTCAGGAGAACGAAACGCGTGCATTTTTATCAAAATGTGTGTTCTGCGAGAAAACTTTCGTCGCCGGAGACGATCCGAAACTTTTGGAGTGTTTACACGCAGCGTGCACGACATGTGTCAACAGTAAACTGAGCGACCACAATACATCGGTTGACGTGGATGTTTTGTGTAAGATCGCAGTAATACTCTCATGATTTTTGTTATTATTGAGCGTGTATTTAATTTTCCTCAGTTTTTCATTCCTTCCTACATTATTGTTTGAAATGATATCTCAAAACATTGTACCAGCTCTGGAAAGATTAAATTATATATATATTGTTGCAGTGGAAAGCAATGTAATTGCTTGTCAAATTTGTAATGTTACCACCCAAGTGGACAACTTAATTGAAAATCGGTTTTTATCAAAATTTATAGAAGAAGATAGTAATCCAGGTACCGATGATGAATCTAAAGAAACAGAAGAAGAAAAGAAATGTACCAGCTGCCATGATAATGCTAATGCCACAAGTTGGTGTGTAGAATGTGAAGAATTTATCTGTCAAAATTGTGTTATGGTAAGTATACTCTCGCTGCGATATGTGTAAACATATATGGCCTACATACATAGTTGTGCAGAATTACCATGGAATTATTCCACGAATTATAATCATAATGTAATTTAATCATATTGTAGTCACTTGCAGTGTAATTTATAATTTAAATTACAAGTTGAAGTATTATTACAAAGTATAATGTAATTGAATCAGAATTTCAATAAGTGGATCAAATTTCAAGCAGAACAAATTATTGTTAGTGAAGAATATGTTATTATTCATATATTACAATAAAATTAAAGTATAATGTGATTAAATTACAGTATAATTCAATTGACACAGCTATGTCTGCATAATATTTATTTGCAATTTAAAAGATAATATTGCTTTTGTACTCGTTAAGGCACATCAAAGATTAAAAATCACCAAGGATCATACAATTAAACCAAAGGATGAAGTTGCCAATGATAGAGATAATGTTAAAAAGAGCAACAAAAAGATACCTGGCTATTTATTTTGTACAATTCATTCACATGAACAATTGTCATTATTTTGTCAAACATGTGATAAACTTACTTGTAGAGATTGTCAGCTTAGCGAACACAGAGATCATAAATACAAATTTATTCATGAAATTGCTGCTGAGACACGTACTTCGGTATCAACATTACTTAAAGAAGTCAGGTAATTGGTGCTTTCATATTTATGAGTACCATTAGTTTGAGAATTTATTTTTTTTTAATCATTTTAGTTATAATGTAATTATGTTTTTAGTTATAAACGAGTTTTATTGAAAAGCGCAATGAAAGTTATAGAGGATAGACAGGTCCTTATTTTAGAAAAAAAGAAAAATTTAGTACAAGAAATAACGCAAATGGTGGTGCAGTAAGTTTTTGTATTTTTTACGTAAAAACTAATATTCATAAAATGAGGTTTCTCAGACTGTATAATTTATTTTTCTAAAGGTTAACAAATGCGATTAGTACGCGAGGGAAACAATTAGTTATGCGATTAAATGAAGTTTGCGATCAAAAGCAGAATACATTAAACGAAAAGAAAGTTGCTTTAGATCAATTATCAAAGCTTACAAACCATTGTATTCAATTCGTGGCACATGCCTTAAAAAAAGGATCAGATTTGGAATTGCTGTATAGTAAAAAGTATGTACTTGGTTATTGCACGCATAATATAATTAATATTGTTGTGTGCATTAATTAACATTGTTATTGCAGATCTGTTACGAGTCATTTACAAAGAATAAAAAGCAGACGGGCTGACATTCCAAATCCAGAAATACCTGTTAGAATACATTTATCTTTGGAAAAAGTACCAGACTTGATAAAAGGTTAAATTAGTATAAATAGGTGCTTAATTATGTTATTAAATATAGGCACACTATGTAATATTGCTATGATCATAAATTGCAATCTCATCTTAACGTTAATTATATGATGAAATTAAAATAAATATATTCATATTTCAGTGGTCTCATCAATTGGAGCAATAGTTGTGGATGGTAGAGTATATCCTTCGATATCTCCATTAGGTGGTGCAAATACGCCATCCATGCCATACAGTGAATCTCAGCCAGAACAGAAACAAACAGCTAATCTTCCTAGTGCACCTATGGATGGGTTTCCTATGGCTGTACAAATACCTCCTGCAACGCAGCAAACAAGTAATATTCAACAAAATTCCTATCAGCAAGTGCCTCCATCGTTACCTTTAACACAACATCAACAACAACAACCACAACAGCAGCAGCAACAGCAACAACAATTGCAACAAGCACAATCACAAAATTATATGCAACATTATCCTATGAACAATATGCCACCTCGATCATCACCTCAAGCACATCAGCCACGTGTACCATACCCAGTTAACTTCAACAGTAGGTTGCAGCAACCGTTAATGATGCAACAACGTCCATTGGGGAGTTGCCATCAGCAAGTGACATCGTCTACGCATCCTCATCAACAAGTTCATATGGATCAACTCGGACAGAACACGAGTCTACGCGGTCTTCTTGCACATAATCCTCCACCCTACCGGCCTTCTACAAACCATGTACCATATCGACTGCCACCTTATAGGTACCCTACAAGTAATTCTCAACGACCAGTACCGCCACATACGTATCAACCAACGAACACATCCATGGTGTCTGGTATAAGGCTTCAGCAATGCAACGCAACTTCCCCATCTGGACAGCACCTAAATTATCCTGTCCAACAACCATCTGCAGCACGTTGGCACATCCCTCAAAATGTTAATCCTTGCCTTCCTTATTATCCTACGCGCCATCAAGCTACACCCCCAATGCCAGTTCCTATCAACGATACTTATAAAATAACATTAAAAAATCAACAACCAAACAACAATCAAAAATACAATACACAAACAAGTGCCGCGACTGATAACACACCCCAAGTACAAAATTTAGCATCCGTTGGCCATGCGGTCAGTTCATCGGTACCTAAGACACCTAGTCCTGTGCCTCCTGGAAAGACAGATGAAACTGAAAAAAGTTTGGATAAATTTTGCCAAAAATCTTTAAACGATTTGATGTTAACCATTGCAAAATTAGATAGTAACGGAATTGTGGTGATACCAGAGGCCCAACGAAATCAGTTGGATTCTGCCCAAGTAGATAGTTCAACTGATGAGGGAATGAATCCAATGGCTGAGAATTCATCAGGTATTTTATTTAAAATAAATATAATTATTATGCCGTATGCTAAGTATATTAATTTAAATATTAAGAAAAAGATATCTAATTATTTTGTAAATATGAAATATATGACATGTAATGTTAAAGTGATAGTTATGTACGTACATAATTATATGTTCAATAGATAATTCAAAAAATGCTGCAGCATCCATGACAAAAGACGATCCTAATGAAGACTGGTGTGCAGTATGTATGGATGGAGGAGATGCTGTGCTGTGTTGTGATAAATGTCCAAAAGTCTTCCATTTGTATTGTCATATTCCTAGCTTAAAGTCGTTTCCTGAGTAAGTATGTTATAGGTAGTACAATTTATTTCAAATATATGTTGTGATATTATTCAAAAATGATTCACATATTTCAGTGAAAGTGAAACTTGGCAATGTATGTTATGTACAAATGTGCTCGATTGCTCAGATGATCCACCAGGGGAAAAAAGGCCCAACACTATGAGTGCAAAAGAATTAAGAATTGCCCAAAGAATTGTATTGGAACTTTACTGCCAGTACGAGCAAAGTTTACCTTTCCGTGAAGTTGTTTCTAGCGAGGCAAATATATTACTTTGTCATTATTTTTATTATTATTGTATAAGCATAAACGTAATTTATATGTGCTATTTTTTGTACAGATAATTGAGTATCATCGTATTATAAAGAAACCGATTGCATTAGATGTAATTAGAGATAAATTAAAACAAGATCATCCGAATCATTATGCAGATTTAAGACAAGTCATGGCAGACATCAGATTGATGTTTAAGAATGCTTTTACATACAACCCTGTAAGTAACTGTATTTCGTACAATTTATCATTTGTAGTTTTGTAGCCACGAAATTTATTATTTAATTATTTCTTTGCGTTTAGGTTGAATCGCAGGTGTATCAAGAAGCTCGAAATTTAGAAGAATTTTTTGAAAAATTGTTACTGAAGTGGGCACCAAATTATGCTTATGACGACCCTTTCCTATCTGCTGATAAGGACGAAGACGAGGAAGTATTCCCTCCGAATAGAAAATACCGACGGATAGTTACCGACTAATTTTCATTTGTTACGTGCACTTGAAAACACACGATATTTTTCAAAATATAGCAGAATTCTCGAAACAATCTACAAATATTTATGAGTTACATTAAACGATACTTTTTATGTTTCATAAATTGATATAGTACGTTATGTATCTTTAAGGAATACTAACACGGTAATTGAACAGTATCGGATCTTTAAATTGTAGCATAAAAATAATCAAATCGAATTTATTTACCTCTTTTAATTGAGGACGATATCATTGTCCATTGCATGAATTTTTAAATTAATGGTGAATATAATTTTACTGAAAAAACTTCTGTTCATAAAATGCTTTGATGCTTGTTATAATTCGTAAGTTGGTCATGAAATCAATTTCTGATATACTTATTAGTAAGTTATATAACTCAGTAAATGTTTAATTATATTAGTTTTACGACGAAGTATTTCAGTAAATTCATAAGTATATTTTTTATAAAGTATTACGACTTTATATACATATTATCATTCTAAATAAAACTAAACTGTATGACGGAACATCGTATTACTTGTTGATAGACAAATTATAGTTGACTATGTTATAGAAGACATATTGAACATAGATTTTATAGATTGATACGATATTTACAAATTTTGTTGAGCAAATCGTTCTTTAACAATACTCTGAAATATGCATGGTATTTAGTAATTAATTCCACGTTTAATTTGTTGTGAGACAATGTATATTAAAATGAATAATATTAGTATTCAAATTTCCTAGTTATATTATCTTTTTATAATTACATTAATACCTTGATTTGACTTAAAATATCACTTTTATCATATTTATTTGATAGTGTTAAACTAGAAAACTCTTAATCTATCACATTAGATTAAATATGCACAGTGTATGATTAAAAGTCTTAAGAGGTTCTTGCTTTCTATACTATTGTAATTTGTAATAAAAATGATATAAGATACATTGTTGCATCAGTTTTCATAAAACAAAATTATTGTTTTCAAATGTTATGCTATTTTAAATAAAAAAAGCATTACATATCAATTGTATAATTCTGTGATAAGAGATTAATTTGTAACGGTTTTATAAAGTTGATAAATTTATGTAATATTTAAAATATATTATACTTTCAAAAGTTTTAATAAAATTAATCACATCACAGAACGTAGAAATAAAATTGATACTGCTTCAGGACATTCATTTTGTAAGTAACTTCAGCAACTTTGGTATATTTTGTTAATGTAAATTTTTAAAAAATGCCAAAATCAAAACATTTTCAAAGTTAAGTTTCCTACTAGGAAAAAGGAAACTTTTATATATATATATATATATATATATGTATGCATTTATAAATTTTTTAAATTTTATAAATATTTTATATATATATTACAGTTTAAATAAATCATATTTGAATGAAATGCAGCCATTGGCTGACAATTTCTAAAGTAACCAATCATTGTACCTTTTTGAGCAGTGTAGGTAACTGTTCCATTTTATTTGCGTGATACAAACTTACTAGTGTGTGATGTATTCACGACTTTTGAACTGTCAAACGGTTGGAGATGAAAACAAGTATCTTATGCATTTTTGTAAAGACACGAAGAATAATAAAAAAAGGTTCTGTTTTCGATATACATATCCTTAACTGCAGAATTGTTAATACACGAAAATACCTAGGAAAGAGTACGAAATTGAAATGCTAATTGTTCATGTATAAACATATTTTAATGAACGTTAAGAATTTCAAAGTTTTATTATTGTATTAATATGAGTTAAAAAAGATCAGAAAAATAATTAGGAAAGGTATTTACGAAATTATTTTTACAATGCCATGCAGTAACTTATATTAATTTTTATATTTATGTGCATATGCATATGTATCAATTAGTTTATAAAATGTAAATAATCTTGAATTACATTTACTATCATTGCATATCATAAAAAAATGGACCTAGAAGCAAATATAGTTGAACGGTTGGAAAAACTGAGACAGTGGCAAGTGAAGCAACAGGAACGATTATTTAAACAGCAGCAAATGCAAAGAGATATATTAACTCAAAAACAAGATTGTATATATAAAGCACTTGAATTATCATTGCAAGAACTTGATCTTAGTGGAGATATATTGCATGCAAATAATTCAATTGAAGTTGAATCAACTTCTGAGATTGATAGTGAAGATGTGATGGATTATAACAAATCACAAAATATAAGCAACTGTATGGAAATGGTTTGTGAAAATGTAAATAATTTTATATCTCGGGAACAATCACCTCATAAAGATTTTATTGACAAGGCTATTACTTATAATGATCATAAAAAACAACGAATGGAAGGTAATAATGACATGGGTTTAATGCTACTTTCACCCAAACAAGGAAAAAAGATAGATCAATTTATTATAGAGGGAATAACACCACTGTTGTCTAACAAAAATTGTATCTGCATAGATGATGTACCAATCCCTTCTCCAAGAAAAGATTTTCATACATTACTTGAAGAAAAATTGAAAGATTCTGAGAGTGTATCAGGAGAGAAATCTAGTAGCAATTCAACAATCAAGATGAAAAAACCATTTCTAAGGAAAGGACACGGTTTGTCCAGGTTCAAATTAAATAAAGATTCACAATCTTCTTCAGCAAAATTCTCTTCTGCATGCACACAATCTGAGTATTCTAAATATTCTAAAAACGAGTTTCGAAATAATAGCGCAAATAAATCTGTAAAAACTAAACAAGTAACAAAATATCCACAAAAGCAACTGTGTTTGAGAAACGTACCACTACCGAAAAAGAAAGTTCGTAGTAAATCAGAATCCAGTACTTCAGTTGCTCAACTGGAAGATTATATCAATGATTGTAAAAATACGGCTGAGTTAGGTATTTTAGACTTTCAATCGAAAACACAAAAAGAAATCGAAGAAGTAAGGATATTTGAATTGTTAGAAGAAAAAGCAGAAAATTCCAGCTTCTGTTCTACATCTAGTACTGTTGTTGCATTTTTGCAGCAATCAACACCATTCAAAGCAAAAAGATATCCAATAAGTCCAATAATTAAAAATCCTAAGAGTCAGTCAGTTTTAAAAGCCAATGATGCTTTTCTACATACGAACAGTGTACCTTCTTGTAATTATAAACCCATTTTAAATGAAGAAGAAATGTTTTCAATGGAAGATAATAACACTTTGTATGGTACAAAACCTTGTGAACGGTTTGAGGAAAATATTAAAGTAAATACGAATGTAAAAAGATATATGGCATCAAAAAATTTAATTCAATCTACATGTGAGCAAGAAACCGCCAATGCTGAAGAAAACGATGTAGATATTAGTCTTCATGTCAGATTCTCAGAATATAATGAGTACAAAACTATTGGATTAACAGACACATCAAGTATATCGACTGAGTCTTTGACAGTACAAAATTTTTGCGATGAAAAGATTTGGAATGACTCTGCAACTCTAGAAATATCTGATACAGAAATGTCACAGACTTCAATCATTATGCAAGACAAGGATGAAACCAATAATTATGAATTAAAACAAAAATTAGATTATGATACACAAATACATGAAAGTATAAAGCAAGGAAATGCTATAAATTATAACAAGGATGTACATCAACATAATTATAATGATGAATCAGAATTTTCCGACACTACTGTGCAAACATTGGATAATGAGCAAAGTATTTTAGAAGAATATAAGAACAGATCGATGTTACAGGATGCCAATAATTTCTGGAACACTCAAAACTCAGAAAAATGTAATGACAAGGAAAGGATTGAACTAGTAGATAGTTACAACAATGTAGCCATAATTGAAGATGAAAGAAATGAAGAGAATCTGCAGGAATCAAATGAAACCATTTTTAAATCAGAACTTTTAAAAACCCGATTATTAGAACTTGAACAAGAAATCAATATATTTCGTAAAGAAAATGCAGCTTTATCTGTTCAGCGTAAAAAATTTCAAGAAGATCACAAGAATTTACGGAAAGAATATACAGAAAAAGAGAAGAAGTTAAAAGAAACTAGAAAACAAATGGAGGATCATTTACAAGAAGAAAGAAAGAAATTGGTCCGTGAAAAAGCTGCATTAGAAAATAGGATGCGGGATTCGCAAGAAAAAGCTCAGCAGAGTAAATTAGAAAGACGAGAAATGCAAAATTTGAGGCAAAAAATGGAAACATTGAAAGAAGAATTAAATCTGAAGGAAAGTAGATGGTACGCTGCACAATCTAGACACAAGTGCCAGATGAGGATATTGAAATTAGAAAATACTAAACTAAAGCAGGAAATTGAAAAATTACAGCATTTGAAGAAAAGTAATGCTAAAACTAAAGGAAAATTAGGAACCTTTTCAAATACAAAAGCAATTCACCAAATTAATAAGCAAATTGATATGCAAAATAAAGAGCTTACGAAAGGCAATGATAATTCATTATCCAATGACAAAGATCAGAAGTCATTGGAAACAATAACAAAAACAACAAGTATAATGGGAACTCAAGATATAGAAAGCTATAAAAACAGTGTTATGAATGAAAAATTAGAGAAATGCCAAACAAGCGCAATAAACGTTGCCAAAAAGCGTAATTTATATGAGACTTTGATTAAAGAAGCAACATTAGATTTAACAGATAGTCAGGAACAATATCAAGTCACTAGAAATTTAAATGCATCTAAGTCTGATGTAGATGATGAGTCTAGAAAGTTAAATGGTTCAGTAGATGTGATGAAGAATGATTCTGAAGAGTTAATTAAAGATTCAGATGCTGTGCTTTTTAATTATACAACAAACAACACTAGTGAGCAATTTACAACTCCATCTAAAATGTCTGATAAACATCATAATCACAACACAGCATCAATATCATCAGATGAATTACCATCAAATACTTGTATAAAGAAAATGCAATCACCCTGCCAAAATAATTCTGACATTGATATACAAAGCAAATTCGTAAAGCAAATTCAACATTTGGATGGACACATCGAGTATTGGTATCCAAATGGAAATGTTAAAAAAATATTTCCAGATCAAGGTTTAAGTAAATTATTATATTATAATGGAGACGTTCGAGAAACTAGTAAAGATGGGAAAGTAAAATATTTCTATGCATCAACTCGTACGTGGCATACAACAATGCCAGATGGAATAGAGATTTTAGAATTTGCTGAGTAAGTTATGATATTCATGTACATATATGCTATTATATTTACTAATTAATAATGATAATGTTTTCTCTATCATGTAGTGGACAGATAGAAAGAAGATTACATGATGGTGCTATAGAAGTATCATTTCCTGATGGCTCTACACGAGTTTCAGAATCAGATGGTTCTGAAAAGGTGACTCTGCTAGATGGGACTACAATTCAAACTTTTACTAATGGAGAAAAAATTTTTACTTTACCAAATGGACAACGAGAAATACATACTAAAACGCATAAGGTATTAATAACAATTTTATTGAAAATAACATATTTAATATGTTTTGTGTAACATATTCTCTACATTTTAGAGGAGAGAATATCCTGATGGTACAGTTAAACTTATTTATTCTGATGGTACTCAGGAAACAAGATATTCAAATGGTAGAATACGTCTCAAAGATAAAGATGGTAATCTTTTAATGGATTCATACCGATAAGACTTGTAAAAAGTATGATGAAATAGGGATTAGAAATAATACTTGCTAAGTAGTTCAATTAAAATATATAAATGCATCTTAAATAATTTGTATTCACATGTAGTTAAAAATATGATTAAATGTAATTAATGCTAAAATAATAAATTGCAATGCGTGACAAATAAATAAAAACTAAATTTCACAATTTTATACTGTTAAAAAATAAAGATATTCTTTATTAATATTGTATTTTCATTTCTTATTATTTTTTATCCTCTCGTCATTAATAAAATTGAAGTCCTCTATTGAAACCTAGGAATGAAAAAAAAAATATTTTATTCATACATTACTTATACTAAATTCCAATGTTCTTTTAATAATTTAGTAAATCTTAGAATATCAAGTCATTATTCATTTAAATTTCGAGTAGATTAAACAAAATCGATGTAATAGTGATATTAAATGAAAAAAATTTAAACACAAACGAATTCGTACTAGATGCACTGACAAAGGTCGTGGAATTTGAAATGTAACAGTAGCTTAGCCGAGGTAACTTACGTACTGTAAAGATGCCCATGAGATCAAGCTTTAAAAAATGGGCAACGCGATTAACTGCATTAGGCGGTGCAACATTATTTTATTGGAATGTTTGCGGTAACAAAGAATTTCTGCAGGTGCAAAATTCGTGGACAACGAATGCAAACCCGTCGGTAAAATGGAACCACAACTGGGATAGGTTATACACTTTATCATTGTTATTGATAAAAACACATTAATGACTTCATAATGAGATATTGACTTATAATTAAGATTAGTTTTTGCTTTCTATTTTTTGCGATCCCCCATGGCATCATTTAACGTGAAATTTCTGCCTTATTTGATTTCCATCGAACAAAAATTGTGTGCAATAAACATTTTTCATTTAAATGTAGAAAATATATTTATGCATATAAATATGAATGTATGTAGTATTCATTACCCTACTCATGTCTAAATAAATTTTCTTATAGCTTTTTATGGAAATAATTTGTCAATAATTCATAAGATATGTACTCTATTTTAATGTTAACTTGTAATGTATTGTATTTGTAATTGTAATTTTAGACGGGATCCAAAGAGTTTAGTGAAGCCAATGAAAATAATCAGTGAGAAAGATGAAAACATATATAACAAGGAATTATCACTCAAGAAAGCAAAAGCTACGCGTCACATAATTTTGATACGTCATGGACAATATAATCTTGCAGGCAAGACAGATTTTGAAAGAAAGCTTACAGAACTTGGTTAGTATTACACACATATTATTTATTATTTTGTCAAATTAAATACTATTATTACTTAACTTTTATAAGAGAATTTTGGTAATTACAAAAATTTGTGAAACATAAAGGTAGACAACAAGCTGAAACAACAGGAAGAAGGTTACAAGAATTGGGCTTCCCATACAGTTTGATTGTAAGATCAACAATGACCAGAGCTCAAGAAACTTCCAAAATTATAGAAGAAAGTATTAAAAATGTAGCTGTAGAAGACGATCCATTCCTCACTGAAGGTGCACCTATACCACCTGAACCACCAATTGGTCATTGGAAGTCTGAAATACATGTGAGTACTTTATGTACGGAGTACATTACAAATAAATGTATCTTTGATTAATATATTTCAGTTTCATGAAGATGGACCTAGAATAGAGGCTGCATTTAGAAAATACTTTCATCGTGCTGAACCAACTCAGGAAAAAGATTCATATACTGTTATCGTTTGTCATGCAAATGTTATTAGATATTTTGTGTGCCGGTAAATTATCTTTTCCATATATTATTTTCCTAATGATAAATAAATATAATATTCAAACTATTATGTATTGCAGGGCACTACAGTTTCCACCTGAGGGCTGGTTACGCCTAAATTTAAGTCATGCAAGTATTACATGGATCTCTATTCTACCAAGTGGAAGAGTATCACTGTGGTGTTATGGTGACACTGGGCACATGAAACCAAATTTAATCACATCTAGTTAAAATTAATATTGCTTATTATTTTGTACGATAAACATTTATAATCATTTAGATTCAACATCATTTTGAACTAATATGATAAATGATATATTTTTATGCCCTTTATTCTTTTTTGACTGATAAAAGTAGTAATCATTATCACAAAATTTGAATGCTAATTATCCGTTCGTGGTACTCGAAAAGAGTCTTATTCAAATAGGAAAAATTGTAGTTCTTTTATCATTGTTTTTTATATCATCAATTCTTTTTTACACTTAAGATAGTTGAAAGACTGACAGAAAATATTTATATGTACACTATACACACAAGGTTTCATCAATAGGTACCAATATTCAAGAATTGAATCACATGTATTATAGTAACACTCACACTAACCTTACAATCTTTTAATTTACAGAATTATTTTACAACTATTAGTTATCCACATTTGTACAAAATGCATTGTGTACTCAATATTCTACATATTTTTTAATTTATACATCATTAGTGCTACAATAAAAATAATTTATATCCTACAGTTTAAAAGCTATTTTACGAAGAAGTATAAAATAACATGAAACTTGCTTTCACTTACAAGTACCTTTGCAGAATTTTAATTAATTATGTAGAAGCAATTCTCATAGACTTCCTTGCATAATATCGTTGTAATGCAGCTTCAAACACATGTCCAATGGTTCTTTTTTCCCAAATTTTAGATCTCTCTCTTTTTTCTGCTTCTATTTTTGCCTTTGCACTAATGCTAGACTTGATTGCTTCTTCATCCTTATCATTCTCACCATCTTCTGATTCCTCTTCTTTACTCTTAGTATCCAAAATATTATCTGTTAAGATTTTATCATTTGTTACATTATCCTCCAAGTTATCAGTTTGTTCCTTTGATTTCTTACACTCTGGTTCTTCTATAGTTTCTGCTTCCATACTTTTCTGTTTTTCAAGTGAAGAGACTTTTGTTTTATGTTCTTCTGCTTGTGGAGTTTCTACATCTGTATCGCTTTCTTCTTCCATTATCCTTTGTCTATATTGCCTAATCTTTTTGGTTTTTTTATTTGTTGTTTGTTCCTTATTTACTACTACTGCATCCTTTCCTTCAAATATATTTTCTATTTTCTTGTGTGAGTCAGTTGTATTTTCATGTATACTGCTTTTAACTTCACTTTCTTCTGCACCTTTGATTGTTTGTTCATATAAATGTCTATAGAATCCAGACATATCTTGCTGCTTTCTAACATCTCCAATTGCTTCTAACCGATCCATCCTAGAGTCTTCTTCTTCTAGTTTTTTAAATTCTTCCAGCTTTGCTCTATAAGCAGAAGTAACAAAGCTTTCTTTGTCTGCATACATTTCTCCTTCTGCTTCTCGTTCCTTTTGTACCATTCTTTCTATCCTATGTTCCTGTTCTCTCTTCCTTCGTTCAGCAGCTTTTAGCAAATTCTGAATATATTTGGGTTTCTTGACCTCTATCTTTGCTTCTATGGATTGACTCTTTGTACGTTCCATATCATCATACACTTCATCATACTGATATATAGTTGGATCTTCTTTTAAAGCTTTTTGCATATTCAACCTGGTTTGCTTTTTAATTTTATTTTTTTCTTCTTCTGCCTTGAGTGCTTTTTTGACCCAATCAGTACCGTCTTCTTCAGCCGAATCATTATCATCTCCGAAAATATTGCTAGGTTTCGGTGCTACAGGCTGTTGTTTTTTAGGCAAAATTAAACCGTATCTGAAATTATTTATAATCATCGTGAAATTTATACAAAATATAAATTTTTTATTGACACTTTTATGTAACTTACTGTTTTTCGTCTTTATTTGTCGACATATTTATAATAATAGGTTGCTTCAAGCAAAGCAAACAGTTTTAAACCTTAATCAAATCGTGACATATATTTAGTAAATTAGATTACACACTTTTTTGTTGTAAAACATAAAACATTACGACAAAATACATTAATTGAAAATATATGTATAAACAAGACTATAACCTAAATACACATAATTGCACATAATCAATCACTTGACCTGCCAATTAGTAAATGATAAAATCACACACAGATGAGGTTGTTGTGGTAAACCGTTCAAACTCCTCAAACTAGTAACCAAAATCAACTGTTGGAAACTTCGTTTACCAGTTTCAGTATTTTACCACTAGAATAATTGGCGCTAGACGGACGTCTGACCAGAGCTTCATATTTTCGTCATAAGAGGTGCCACTATCGCTCCAGCTGTAATTGATCTTTGTAGAATTTTACAGTGTATCTTATGACAAATGCGGCAAGAATCATCTATTTTCTATATTTTCAATGCTCAAAAAACTTTTGCTGGACATGATATAAATATATTCTATAACTAAATAAAAAAAGATGCGTAGATTCTTATGAACAATTCTCTGGCTTTGCTTCATTTTTTCTACCCTTATTTTGCAATAAATAATATTTTTCGCATGCATAATTAAATTTTTTAATTTTCTGGTTCACTAACAGCTTTTGTGGACAGAAACTGTAGTTTCGTTCGGAGAATAACGGCAGAACGCTGAAACTGCTGGCCAAATTATCCACATTCGTATTGGCTAACAGTTTGAGCGTTTCGCTACTTACTAATTGGCGCTGTACGGAGCTTTAACGGAGCTTCGAGATTTTACCGCAAGAAACGCTATTTATCATGAATGGCGCTATTCAAAAATTTTCAGGTCGTGATTTGTGGAAATGAATTTATATTCGATTAAAGAAATATTAGATAGCAGTGAAAGCAATTTTATTATTATTAGTTTTGAAATATTATTTTAAGTAACGTGTACTTTTATTTTATAATTATTTGAAATAATTATTTGAGATAATTGTGGTATTCTTCTTGGAAACATACTCATCATACTTTTCTTCGAACATACTCAGTTAGATCTCTGCGACATAAAAAGACTAATCTGAGTATATTAAATAATTATCCGATAATGAGAAAAGAGTTTTTCTCAAAGCAAATTGTTGTAATCATTTCATAAAATAACCTTTTTGCTGCATATTATTTCGAAGATTATTTTTATTTCATAATGAAATTAATTATTTCAAATAATTATTTTATACTTTCAGTTCAAAGAAAACTTGTTCAAGTCTGTCCGATGAAAATAATTGATATTTAACAACATTGTTGCTGTTTAATCGAAATAAAAACTTCTATATCTCGTTTGTACTTGTTTCGACATTCGTCATCGGTAAGACATGTCTTCCAGTTTGATTGACACACCACAGATGGCGCCATCAGCTCGAATTTCTATTTCTGCAGAAAAATTAATTACAGCTTTTGCATTGCAAATCACACTGCAATAATATTTGTTCGTGTATCATTATAGCTATTGAATTATTTGAAGAACAATCTATTTAGTACCTGTCTTATAATCAATTTTGTAACTGCTCTTGTATTTTCAGAAAGATTAATTGCTCAACTATCGCTGTCTTATTAACTCGGTAATAAGAAAAAAAGTTCCTACAATTAGAATTAGTAGGAACTTATATTTGCGAATTAGTAACATTTATTTTCGGATACGCAAGCAATATGTAATTAAAATCGTTACGTTTCACTATGATGCGAAGTTAATCAACTGAAGCTTGCAGCTTTTAATGCAATTGTATAAATATCATCTCTCGATTGCGCAATCCTACTATTCTTTAGAGGAATTTCAGTCGTCGAATTATACCGATCAATCGTGTAATCATGTTGCACGTGGAGCACACTTGTGAGATTCCAAAGGAGGAGGACGTATTGTTTCTTCCAGGTCGAGGACCGTTGCAAAGATTTTACGATCATCTTCGGTTGTCAATTATGGCTTCCCATAATAATCCAGCTGCCCGAAAATATTTGGGAAGCACAGCTTTTATAGTCTCCGAGAAACGCCGACAACTGAGAAGTTACATGCACGTTATTCACCCTTTCAGTATGTTCAGGTAGCCATTGTGCAGGTAGTTTACCAGATCACAAAAGATTTCTCTAGAATCTATCATCTGACGTCATTCCAGTTACTATTGGGACTTCTTGATGATCTCTGTAATGACAATCATGATGGTTTTGGTCCCGTACCAAGCCGCGTTTGAACTGGTTAAATACCACGACTCTTGGATCATCTCGAAGAACTGCCTCCTGGTGATTTGCTGCTTGGATATGATAGTTAAATTTAAAACAGGGTAAATGACTTTGTATGGTCTGCTCTTGGTTACAATTACACTCGGTAGCTTTATTTCATCTCTATAGTAGACGTTCCTCCGTTTCAGATACATGGACGAAGAGACGCACACAGTGATCTTAGAGCAGAAGAAAATCGCGAACCGATACATCAAAGTGGGCACGTTCTTTCCGGACTTAGTCGGCTCCTGTCTCACCGATTTATTCTTCCTGCACGCGTTCCGCGAGTTGTTGATAGCCCGCAAAGTGGCGTCTCTGGTTTTCGTTTTTCGTGTAGTCTCCTTAAGCGTGTACATCAACAAAGTGGTCCACGCATTGGATATACCGTTGGCACTCTACGAGTTCTGCATCGTGATCTACTGGCTGTTGATCAGTCTCCACTGGCAAGCCTGTTGGTTCTGGTTGATTCCTCACGCGGTGCTCTCAATGGGAGAGCCTATGCGGCCGAGGGACAGTTCTTGGTTGATGGAGCAAGAACTCTTTGATAAACCGAAACAGCAACAGTACTTCGGCTCGATTCTGCGTGCCGTGACCACCTTCACGAAGTCCGGGCTGCTTCAGTCGAACATCGCTGATATGGCGGACCTGTACCTGATCATCGTGCTGCAGATCATCGGCATTCTGGCTCCTTGGATCTTGGTGAGCCGCGTGATGCAGTTCTTCAAAGGCACGAACAGTTCTCGCCTCAAGTACCAGGCTACTATGGCCCAGCTGAGGCAATATATGCGACACATGCACCTGCCGTATCACACGCAGACCAGGATCATCCAATATTACGAGTTCCATTTTCAGCGCAGGTTCTTCCGCGAGTCCGAGATCATGCACACGTTGTCTTCGCAGATGCGGCACGAGATCAGCATGCACTCGTGCCGCAAGCTCGTCGAGAACGTCACATTCTTCAACAATCTTCCTTTGTCGTTGCTCGGGAGGATTGTCGGCTTGCTAAAGTCCGAGATTTTCCTCACGAATGACGTGATCGTCAGAGCCAATCAGCCTGGTGACTGCATGTATTTCATCGCCACTGGGACTGTTGCCATTTATACAAGTTCTGGAAAAGAAGTATGTCATCTAGAGGATGGCGCACACTTTGGAGAGGTTGCTCTTGTCATGCCCAACGAGCTTAGGGTAGCCAGCGTCGTCGCTGTTGAGGTGTGCGAGTTGTATCGGCTGAACAGAGCCGACTTCGCCAGGACCATTCATCCTTATCCTATGCTGTGGGAGAGGATCAAGAAGATTGCTATCGAAAGGCACGAGAAGACGATGATTCTGAACGCACAATAGATCGTCTAGAGTTTAGTGTTGCGGTGGTAGGTATAGTCAGAAATGCTGTTACGCTTCTCACAATTGGGAAAATTGTTGGTACACAGATTTGACATGACAATACCACTTAATTGTTTGTTGATATTTTATCTGTCTATCTATGCATTATGAAATTAACGAAACTAATTTGTTGTTGCGAGATTGATATTAAGATTTTAGCTGTAGTCGAACCATACATTTCTTAAAATCATTAAACAAGCAGCAGTAGATACTAGTTTAGTAGAAGATTATATAATTCGTGTGTTTAATTAAATATAATTTAATTAAAGCAGAGCACAAGTTTCTTGATGCAGATGAACATGCGTAAATGCTTAAAATCAACAGTGTAGTTATAATTATCGCGAAGACAGACATCATACATAAACGCTGGTAACAGATGCGTCGACTGGATTCCTTGAGGGTCGCTTTTATGATTTCTTTAATCCGTGATGGATCATTCCGATCCATCTGGTAGCGTTAGTTCCAAGAAAATCATCGGAAACTAATTGACACAAATTTCTTCATTCGCTGCACACATTACCTTCGTTACGACCGTGTAAAATGTTGGAGGCTAATATATTGTTATAGTAATACCAGCCTATGGGGAAACCCCGTTAGACCATCAAGTTCAACGAATCGTTAATGAGCGCCGGAGATAATAGCCGGGAAAATTGTTAAAGCTCCATTACATCTCGAGGATCTGATAACTGTTTCTCCCTGGGCTGGCATTAGCGCGGAAGATTTATTGGCGCAATTGCGATCATTTTTGCGCGCGGTAACAGTAGACCAGGATCCTACGGCAGTGATCGAGGTGATCGCGCCACTCTGGACAGACAGGACTGCAATTTTCAGGGTAAGACGACCCGTTACGTCGATCGCGAAACCAATGTGCAAAAGAAAGAAAAAAGCAACGCGTGATTTAGTCATCTCTCGTGGTGCGTGCACAGGCATGAAGGAATCATCGATCCGCACTCGACCTTCTGCTACGGTATCCCATAAAGCAAAATCCCTCAAGATCTATGCCCCAAGACAATGCGCATCCAACATCAAATATTCAGCTTTACACTCGCTCTTCAATTCGCCCTGTACAAATTGCACTTTTTCGTGCACTGTCCGAGAAATTACACTGAACAAGAAAAGGTTAACGCGTTTAACAGGTAATAAACAGGTCATACTTAGGAATTTATTACAGGAAAACTAAATGACGTAATTAATGCTGTTTAATGGTATTTATTACGGGTAGAGGAACTTGTTGTATTTATTAAAGATACTGTATTTACTAAAGATAGAGGGTATTTATTGCGCACGGGGAACTCGTTTTATTAAATCAGCCGCTATATTAGCCGGTGCTTATTAGCACCATTAACCAGTTAACTGTTGCGACCTCTTTGAAAAGTGTGTACCTAACATGTGTCGCAGAGGGAAGAACAACTATTCGTACACATTATATACCGTTTTTACATAATAATTTATTTTACTTCCTCATTTGCTCGTTTTATTTTGTCTTTACATTTTATTTTTCACTAAAATTGGAATTTAAATAGCTAATCGTAACTATTTGTTGCGCATGACGAGTTTAGTTACAATACGAAAATAATATCGAACTATACTCTCATATATCTCGTATAGAATCATCTTACGTTATTCAGTTTTCCTCTAACAAATGTTTAAAAACTATCTATTCTTGCGTATCATTGTAACTACCACGAATAATACAATTTTCGTTGGTGCCTACTATCAGATTCGATTACTTACCCAGCACAACATTCTATTGCTATTTAATATTAGAACTACCAAAGCAGTCAAAATGACTGGTTTCTGATTTTGTTCTTTTACAATTCTTGATACCATAAAAATGTTTTTGTTAAAAATTTCGACATGAACTTCTTCATTGAAGTACATATTGTAATAAAAATCGTAGAAGGTTTAAATAAATTCAATGTTGTCGCTGTTATAAAACAATATATGTATACTAGTCACGTTTAGAGCCAGGTAGTTCTAGTGTTAAAGCGTCAAATACAGCATATTTACGTTCCACCAAATATTTTAAATAAAACTGGATCACAGTCCTGTGATCTATCCTGATCTCCTAAGCAATCCTTATCATCTCGGTTAATGTAAAATTCCGTGGCGTGGATTCTCGGTAACGACTCTAGTTCTCACGATAAGGCAATCGAAAAAATTGGAGTTGAGTATTAACAGCGCATGAAGTGACAATCTTCGAGTTAATTCGCTAGTCGCGCCTGAGATCGATTACGATGCAGTCGCGACACGGTGCAGCAGATAAGGTGTCTGAAAGTTGTGGATCGTGCCCGGCCGAATGCGCGATATTTACGCGATATTTACAATCTCAGGGCGAGATTGCGTTTTGACGCGGGGTTCGTTAACGCCGGCTAGAATCCGGCGATCGTTACCTTTAATGCGTCGGCTGTTAAGGCTCAAGGTTGATTGTCCACGCTGTCTCTCTAGGTATATTACTTTCAGAACAGCGCGGCGACGGCGAAGGGGACGGATCTGATTTACTCGGCCGGGGCTCCCTTATCTGCGGAGATTCGCATACCCAGACCCATTCCGACCGGTTCTGCGCGGATATCTACGTCGTGCGATCCAATGATACGCGGCCCGTTATTAATGAAAACGGTTTTCATCGCGAGATCCTTGTTTCGCCTCAAGATTTCGTACTTTGGCCTCGAAGATCGTCGGGACCGTCGTTTCAATAATTGGCGCAAAGTCGCCTGGTTGCACAATTTTAAGGACCCTTTGGCCAATCATGTAGTCAGAAATCTATCAAGTTCTATCGAATTATCTTTACTGTTGAATAGAAGCCATATATAAGTTCGTGAGCACAACAACTGAGACAATTACGTACTTTGAAACTTGGTTGTAAAAAGATAATAGTATATCTAAATTAGCCTTATTAACTGAAGGAGACGTTGAACGTAGATTGATTGACTTCTGAATTCTTCACGTAGCATAGTTCGCAAACAATTGAGTGAAAATTTGAAAATTCGAGAGTCAAGTTCAGTCTTATAATTTTGTCAACTTATGTACTATAAGATAACATAATTAATTGATTGCAACAGTGCGAGTGTGTAATTGTAATTTTTCGAAAAGCAATAAGAAGAAGCAAATGCAGCCAGGAGTTTTCGGCTCGCATCGTCGCCATCGAGCGATGATGTATTTATCCGTTCGCATTAAACATCCCCGGGAAACTCACTGAATCTTCCCCTCCAGACGGTTTTTATTTCTTTAAATTATAAACGCCAGGAAAATGCTCGAATGGCTAGCGCCCGTTCATGGTGCCCCCCTATTTAGAGCAACGGCTTCGCGTTAATACGCGGGCTCTGTGCGTTTCAGTTCCTCCTTTCGAGGAGCGCAACGCGTTAAAAAGGATTCAAGGGCCTAGCGCAGAATTTTTGGACGAACTTGATGCGAGACTGCGGGAATCCTCCGGCTGGTTCTGAATGTTGTTCACCTGATACGCTCAGACTGTGTCGGTGCAAGTGGTTCGGTTCAGTAATTATTATATCTGCGCTCTTTTTCTGTAGACTTTAGCGGTCGAAGGAGATTCAGGCATTCAAGGACAGACCTATGGTAAAATCAGAAGACTAGCGATTTCTTGTGAGATTCTTTCATATTTCCATTGCAAAACGAGCGACTATAGATAGCTCGTAAAATCGATGCGATTTGTTCCATCCTTTAGTGGATTTTTAAAATGGATTTTCAGTTTAATTACTGTGCCAACTTACAAGAGACATCGCGTGTTCTTTTATGTTCGTTTAGAGGGTGTAGGTTGCCTGCAAAGTTTCGATTGTCTGTGTTTTCTAGAGGTAGTCTTCAATTACATGCGATCAAGAACTGCAATCTTTTACTTGCACGTAGTTCTGAGATTATCTGATCGCTGGCAGCCTCGAAAAGCACGGTAACGATTGACATTAGCATAAACGGGCAGCCTGAAGCGTCGGCGTACGGTCTCTTCGTAGCCGATGGCGTCGCGATGCAGCAAAGTGCCGCCCATCCAGGCAAGACAATGGTTTGTGCGCATCGACGCATGGGCAGAGAGCCGGCGGCCCGATGACAATGAACCGCTTAGGAGGGCTGGCCATTGTAATAGGTCGGCGATGCGCCTGCTTGGTAGCTCGGCGCGGCGTACGCGCATCGCGTGTATCCCTACCTCGAGGTGACGGCGGAATCCGCGAGCGGAAGAAGAGGGAGGTCGAGCGGGGGCGGCGAGCGAGACGGGAGGGCGATAGCGCGTGACGGAGAGGGCAGTAGCTATTGTTATCAGCGGGCCGGAACGAGATGGAGAGAGACCGGGCGCGCGATAAAGCGAGAGAAAGGGGGGAGGGGAGAGGGAGCGTCGGTTATCGGAGAGGAAGAGAGACGAGGTGGGAGATGGCGAAACGGTACCAAATGAGACAAGAGGGAGGACAGAGAGAAAGAGGGGGAGCAACGGGGAGGAAGACGAGAGATCGTTGCGGCTATGGTTATGTGGCCACACCCCGCGGAGCCAGCCAACGGGCTCTCTGCCGACTGACGACCCACCTGACCCCACAATGGCCAGATCCGCTCGCGGCACGTCGTAGCACGCTCGCCTGGATAACCATTGTTCTCTCCATGCCCACTTGAACGGCGTGCCCGACCGAAAAAGGGGACGGGTCGCGCGCGCGGATCCCGAGAGGTAACCGAGGGTGCATGAAAAGACAGACGAGCCGGAGGGTGGGCCCAGGCAAAACGTGCACGGGCTCTTCTCTCGTCCGCGACGAAACGACAACAGGGACAAACGACCCCGCGCCGCGACAACGAAGAATCGAAAGATGAGTATTATCTTTCTCTCTGTTTCTCTTTTTCTGTTGCTGTCTCTCTTCTCTCCCGTTGCCGCGGAGCATCCAACGCGACCGGGTCCGGGTCGTTAACGCGTTTAACGGAGCGTGAATGATGCGGATCGCAACGCGTCCTGCGGAATGCTGGCGTGTCGCTGGTAACTCGAATCGGTTACCTCTCTCCCTCTCTCCTTCTCTCTTTCTCTTATCTTTCTTTCTTCTCTTCCGTCTTTCTGTCCTCCTGTCTGCCAGCTTGCTCGTCCACCGGCCGCGAGACGTCTCTGCGAAGAAGGGAAAACAGGGAAGACGATGAGACTGGCTGCCTGGCTGGGATGCGCCGGGGATGGAGAGGGTGGTCCGGCCAGGCTCCGGGAAAATGTAAACTTCGACAAGAGATACGGTTCTGGCGAGAATGGACCAGCTACTCTACAGGGTGGTTCAACAGACCGTATCTTTTTCTTTTGCTGATGTAAGTGCAAAGATGCATGGGCGTTTGCAGCCCAACAGTCTTTGTTCTTTAGAATGCAAGCATCGTTAGCATTTTTGAACATTCCATGACATTAGAGAATGCAATCAAGTCGCTCCTCGAAGATCATGTCATTGGAAGTCTTCTTTATTGAACATCAGGAATGTTCAGAAAGTAGAATATGTTAGATGATGGATGGTAATTGTTAGAGGATGGTGGTACTTAAGAATTTGTGCACCTTTGGTAACATCACCTTCAGAAGAATAGTTCACCGAGCTGCAACCCTCGTGTGTATCAAGAACGATCATACAGCAGGACAATACCCCGGAATCATTGACTGTTATCTTATACTTGAGGATACCTTTAGCAGAAGTCTATTCCACTGAAGTCGGTAATACCATGCTGTCACATAGTTCAATGCCATCACCTAGTCCAACGTTGTCATCTATATCAATGAAGTCACCACAGTTTCCAGTTCGTCGATCAGGGTCGCGAAACTATAATCGGAGATCTCGTGTCCCGGCATTCTGTCAGGTCCTAAGGTCTTCACGCAGGTTTTTCATAGCCGGAAACGCGGAAGGCACACCTATAGCAACAAAACCCGGCGACAGCGACCCTAGCTACCTTCTCCTCCACGATGGGTCGATACTCTGCGGGCCACCACCCTCCCCCAGCCTGCTCCGCGCTCTCTTGCTGCGAACCATTTCTCTCTCTTTCTCTCTCTGTTTCTCTCTACCGTTACCCCCGGAACAGTCGCTCTGTTCCTCGGCGTCCGTTGCGCGCGATCTCTCTCCGTTTCCCACCCCTTCCATCCTCTCATATACCCATCTTCGCCCACCATCGTACCGTTCTCTCATCCCTTTTCGCGTACTGCTCCTCTTCGCCCCGTTCGCCGCGTTCCTCCTCCTCTTCTTCCACCTCTTCGTCTAATCATCCACCTTCGCCCCGCTACTACCCAGTACAGCCGTCCGCGTCTCTTTTACCCTTCTCGCTGGCCTCGTCCATAGGTGTACCGGTTGATTGATCGTTTATCGATACGCGGAGAGACCGGCCTGGCGAGTTGCGGGTACGTCCCACCCCCACCCACTCAAGCATACGCATTACACATTTATAAGGGCGTTAAACACGAGCCACATCGACGACGTAGAGTGCTGTACGACATAGACGTGTATAAATATATATGTATATGTGTATATAGGTATATACATATATGTATACATACATACATACATATATATATATATATATATATATATATATATATATATATATATATATATTTCTGTATATGTGGAGCCTCGTTTTCCACCCCGCGTAGTCCTCCAGTCCTCTCCCTGCCACTCCTCTTCCTACCGACCTCACCCTGCCCCCCCGTCTTCCTTCCTCCCCCTACCCTTTGAAACCGACCGGCCGCCTAGCTAACGGAGCCCCCTGGATTGGTTTTCTATAGGAAAGGCCATGCTCGATTGGTGTCGGTGTGTTTGTAAGCGCGCCGGGCAACATCAATGTTTCGACTCGGGCTCGTCCGCCCCCATTATTTCATCCCCAGCCGCGAAACCACCACTACCAGCGGACTGCCTGCTCGCATAAGCCACCCGACCCCCCCTTTCCTCTTCCTGGTCCTTTCCCACAACCGCATCACCCGTTCTGCCTCCTCTCTTTTCCTCTTTCACTCTCTATCGCTCTCTACATCCTTTTCTTTCCGTACGATTGGCCCGCTTCGCTACCCCCTTTCTCTCTCTTTTTCTCTCCGCCAAAGTCCCTCCCCACTCTCTGTCACTATCTTCGCAGCGACCGTAACTTTCTCCGCACACGAATCCCGGTGTACAAGCGATACTTATTGATATGGGCTTCCGTTTACCGTTGACTACATACGTAACTTAACCGGCGGCCCCGTGCACTTCCGAAACTACTGTATCAATTTTTAACTGCCCGCCCGATTTATCGAGGCTTATATTCCGTTCTCTGATACACCCTGCGAGCCCCCTCTGGCTCGTTGGATCCGGGGATATTTCAATCAGCCTTGTTTTCCCCTTTTTCAGTCAGACCGGGGAGGATAGATACGCTCCAGGCCAGGCAACGAGCCGATAATTCTTCGAATGATCGGAGCAAATTGGATTGAAATCGATGCGGTGACCGGTTCAGCGGACGAACCACCTCTCGCCCACCCTTGCTACCCGTTCGTTTCGGATGGACTTTGATTAAGTTATTCTCGATTACCGTGGGCCATCGTCGAACAACCATTCTTTCCGTGTTCCTGCTCTCTGCTGTCCGCGGCTGTTTCAATGGTTTTGGTGGTTGATCGGTCGAACTCTGATCTATCGACATTGTAGATGAGCTTTCACTCAATGTCGAGATTAGGAAATTAGGTAAATTAATGACTCGAGAATATCATTTTCATTTGTTAGCTTTTCAATCTATCTTGTGTGATCAAAGTCTTTGCAGAGCTGTGTTTTGGAAAGGAGGCAAAGGAGCGTCGTTTTCGATGGAAAAGGAATTTGGAAATTCAGAGAAGACGCTCGCTATCTAAACGAAGCCTGAAGTGACAAAATTTTATTCTACACTTTGATTTTAATTGCATATGCAGAATCGTCCTTCTCGGTTCAACCACTACGTATAGGCGACTTTGATCGTTCCGTTTGCCTTGTCGTCAAAACAGTTTTCGCATGAAATTACCGATTAACGACCTCCAGAGACGTAATTTCCAAAGCTGAATGAAGAATCATGTCACCTATATATGATCACGCTAAAACGGATCGTGGTTCCTGCGGGACGTGTCCAGGGATAGATCGGTGCGATCGTTTTATTTGCGGTTTTTTTGCGGTATCCGCAAAAGAGAAGCAGGAAACCAGGGAGAGTTCGGTTGGTACGTCCGCATGCCGTCACCCGTTGAGCGATAAACGGCGACTTTAGCTCGGACAATGACGTTCAATGTAGCGTGACGGGATGATACGTTGCGGGTGCCCGACCGCCCGCTGGCAGGCTCCTATGGTCGCCGGCTATGGGGGCCGCACATCATTACCCACCGTTGTTGACACTACCTTATAAACGTCGTCATTCGGGCTCGGGGATGTGTGACGGACAGTCAACACCGTAATGCCGAGTCACGGTTGGGAGCCGGCATTCGATAGGGGTAGCCGCCGATTCCTTTCTATTGGCTACCGTCGCCTCCTTTCAGACGATCCTGATGATCGCCCGCGCGCAGGATCGCGTAATTGACTATCTGCAGCCGGAGGAATATCTAGGCTTCCGTCCCGGCGAGAATTGCCCGTCGGAATCGCCGCACCGTAACTTCAACACCTGTGCAATCGCCGTTTCTTATTGTACTTCGATTGGTTGCAGTTTAATAGCGGTGCATCGTTGCTGCCGTAATAAGCGGACAGGCCGCTCTTGATGCGTTTATGGCACCCGTCGATTTATAAAGTAAAAGGAAACGTTTACATGAAGAAGTTTCTACGGTTTATGGTTACCTTCAAATAGAACAGCACACGAGGCTCAATCAAGGTTTAATAAATTCCCCGGATTATTTGTGGTCGTATAAAGTTCTTAATGAAATATGCTACTATTTAATTCCAATCATTGAAGCACTGCGGGGAGAAATTGAAATTTACTGCGTCCGTTGACTGTTAACGTTCCTGCTTTATTGTTACTGCGAGGTAAAACAAATGTTCCTCTTGTTCTGGCTTTCCTCGAAGCGTTAATTGAACTAACAGATTTAAAACTTTGAACAAATCTGTGCTTGGAATCAATACTCCAGAGGTACGGATTTTCTAGAGGAACTATACAGGGTGGACCGGAATTCGTACTACAACCGAGCAATTCTGTGCGAAGAAAATAAGAAAACGATTTTTTTAACCAGGGCTCCGTTTTCGAGAAAGTGGATTTTAAAGTTTATTCATTTTTGTAAAGGATTTAGTTGTCTATTCTTCTACCGTTTACAAACATTAATTGTTGCGTCTATGTAGTAAACGGAATATTTTCATCATTGTCAATGTTTGTAAACACTATCTCGGACGAAGGCAAATGCGGTAGAAAAATAGGCGAGAACTAAATCCTTTACAAAAATGAACAAAGTTTAAAGTTGATTTTCTCGAAAACGGGGCCCCGGATAAAAAAATCTACCAAAGTTTTTCGATTCCAATTGCGTGTCCAATTGGATGAGGTCAGAAATGAATGCGACAAATGAGTAATAATTATCCAAAATAATTGATTTTAAAATTTGTTTAGATCAATTTGTTCAAGATCATCGGACGTAACGTGGAAACGGGATGCTTGAAATGAATTGAAGAATTCTATTTAGGCTGGTACTGCGTGCGAAGTTGTTCAGATAAATTCTCTATGATCCGATTCGTAGTTATTCAAGAACTTGGGGTCTCCGTGACTTAGTTCGAGCCGATGTGGGTCCCACGCGAGTTTCGAGGCCCCGAAAGCTGAAGCTCAGCGAGCATAGGGTAAGAAACGTCGTTTGTATCGGCATGCTTCCGTGTCACCCCACGCGTACCAACTGATCTGCATAATTCGACGGCTGGTTCCGTCCCCGGGGCCGTCCCTCGCGCTAACGAGACTACCGGCAGAGAGGGATGTTTCTGCAATTCACCTTCATCCAGCTCGTTCCGCAGCCGACACTCGATTATCTTTGCACTGTTCAGGCATTCACTGCAACTGGTGGGTAAAACGGAAGATATGGACGGGCCATGATTTGCAAGAGGTGACGTTTAAACGGGCGGGCCGCGGAAAGAACCATAAGGGGACCCCAAACAAAAGCTATCCGGTTATTAATCTATGTCAAAGTTCCTTGCGGCGGTCGTCAGATTCTGTTCGATGCACAAGATCGATTGCTATGAAATACATGCGATTTTATAACGCTATGCAAACACGTTCAAATGAAAGTAAAGGTCGCAATCAAAATAATTTAATTGACGTAAACGAGGACAAAAATCTAAGACCTAACACGAAGAAGATGCCTTTAACCTTAGTGAATCCTGCTAATCAGAATTGTTTTACACAAATATGTTATGGCTGGATTACAGATTTATATGTGAAATAAAAATTGTTGGCAATAATTGTAGGGAACGAAGTAGAAATGTATTCCTTGTCTTAATAATTTCTATTTTTTCCATTCCATACAATTATGTATAGATGTATAAAATTCGCAGTTTAGTTATGACCAGCCTTGGATTTTCAAAGACAAGGGAGGAAGGAAAACTTCGGAAGAGTATTAGAACGTTGTTATTTTCTTTCAACTTGTTAAAATATTCAAGATAAGAAATTTTTTAAGGAAATACTTTCTATTCATAAGGTTCACTGTTCATTGATCAATATTATCCAGAAAATTTGCTCGAACATAAACTGAATATATATTGCATAGCGATCATTGCGAAAAAATCTACTAGCACGTAATACAATTTAATTTTACGTGACCAGCGATCGACTACCGAGAAAAAGCAGTTTTACGCCAGCAGCAACGAATGCATCGAGTGCAATATATTCTCTTTATGAAGTATGAAGAAAATTTACGCTGTGCTTTGGGATGTCAAAAAACGTGCGTTAATAAGACACGTGCCGCCAACGCAAGCATAATCGGCCAGACGAAGCCATAACGGAGCCGGTCGACAGCCGTTCGCAAAAACTAATTAAAATCGTACGCGTTTCAACGATCGATTCCGTTTCATAAGCAGTGCTATTACGTAGAGTGGTAGCTCCACCAATCGTCCACCAGGATGTTTATAAAAGTGAACGTAAGTCGCGCGAGCTAATCTGTGACCGACGGAACGCAAATCTTTGTGGAATAATCGGATTAACCTATTGCACAAAGTTGTGAAACATTCTAAAAGCTGGCGTGCGCAACAGTTAGGTCGTAAACCAAAAACTTCACTCGGTCGGGAAAACCGTGTGCCAAGAGAAATGTAGGTTGAAATCGTTCTACGCTTACTGTTTTAATGCAGCGCTGTTTTTCGACTATTTTGGAACTGCTGGGGAAACCCCTGTTCGTGGGTGGCTAAGCGTTTTAGAAGATTCGAGAGACTTCGTGCACGATTTAAGATTTTGCTAAGTTCTTCAGAATGGAAACAGCACTTGGACGTAAATAGGTGTTTTCTCATCTTTTTGGATATCTTCAAGAGTATTTATTACATTTGTAAATTTAGAAGACGGTACTGTAAACGAGTAGACCACCATCTTAATTGTAAGCGCAGACTGCGCACTTGTGATATTTAAATTGTGCACGTAAATTACTATCATTGAAGCAGCAAATGGCGACAGTTTTTCCGCAACTACCCCGAGCGGTCCCGCTTATGGTCGTAAAATCAAGCGATCATAAAGTTGTGTTTTTTCGGGACAATGACGTTCATTTACGACCGGATAAGGACTCGACATCACGGTTGGAACAGTTTGAAAAAATCTAAAAGATTTTAGAAAAGCGGAAGCTAAAAAGTATGTAAGCTAAAATCATTCCACACTTACAACATTCATTCCATTCTCCAACGGACTGATCAACTGGAGGATACAAAGATGTTCATAAGCGTTTTATGGAAACTTCTTGTCGATCCGGGACAAGTTGGAAGACCCCTAGCCGGAGCAAAGTTAGTGGCAACAGAGGCCCTTCGTACCGGATGGGGAAGTTCTTTCGAAGAAGTCGATAACGAGCTAAATGAGAGTCCCGGCAACTTCGGCCATTTGTAATGGCGAATTATTCGCTCGAGGGCGTTACGGTACTGCAAGTCATAGTTTCTAAAGAGCACGAATATCTGTCCGCTTTCATTATACTCCCGAGCAATACGCGACTGCCGAAGAAAGGGGACGAGGCGCTTGCCAGGGGGCTGAAAAGGGAAAAGGAGAGAAGACTGCCAGAAGTTTATGAATTTCGCGGGAGCTTGCCAGGCATTCTGACGGCGCTCTTTATAACTGGTGGGACGGGTACAGGCTTATTGAGAACGCGAGGCGAAAATCTCGCGCCGTGAGTAATTTCCGCGGCGCTCGCAATGAAACGATCTACGTGAGATGAAAGTAATCAGAGGATAGCTGCTGCACCATTCGTTCGAGGTGGCCGATCGCGTTTTTCTCCGTCGCGTCGCCGATCAAATGACTTCATTTACGATTCCACGGTCGCGTCGCATTCCTGCTCACAATCGATGGAAATCTATGTCTCAATCGTTTATTCGCCGCAGCGGCGATCCTATGATCCGAGCCAGTCCGGTGTCCAGCTTATCGTTGCGCCGCGAGTTTCTAATTTTTCTTTGCGTGAAAGTTGTTCTGCCGGCCAGATGCGATCCGCCGGAAAAAATAGTATGCTTGGAAGGTAACGCTCCCTCCGAGACGATGGGAAAATCAAACAGTCCGGCGACTGTCTGGGACTTGTGTACCAGCCGTTACGAAAGCCCATTTTTCACCGATCGCGATGGCTTGTTAGAAAGATATGGAAGAAAGTTTTAGGTCTGATAAATGAGTTGTTCGTGGAGCTATTTGGTTAATTAAATACCGTTTCTTTTTCAGCGGAGAGGGTAAGGAACAACAAATTTAGGGTTTTATCACAGACAATGTGGAAGTCCTTATATGGAATTGCATTCGCTTTCTCATTACAATAGAATTTTATTAACAACACGATGATATTCCCAACTTTTTGAAAACAACTTAAGAAAGAGTATAATAATATAATTTTTCTTGAGAATTCTTAATATGTTACACTCATCATTACAAAGATGCTTCAAAATCCGGGGTCACAAAAAAATGTGGAACTGTATATTTGTACTGACTTATATCCATAATATCTGTATATGAATAATTTTCTGTGCAATTTTTGTTTGAAAAAATTCTTCATTTTTCATCCTTACACACAAATCTATTTTTCATTTACACAATTCTATCATCGTTAGCCAAAAGTAATAAACTAATAGAAATCTAAATAGCAAAATATCATGAACACTAAGAAGAAATTATTTGATGGTATTAACTTCCTCGTTACGTTTGTGCTGCCGTCTAAATTTCGAAACTTGGTTATGATAAAATTGGTTATAAAAATTTATAACTGTAAATGGCGCTTTAACTTGCGCAGACATGAAAGGCGCAGAGATGCTAACTTCACACTGCGCAGAGCGAACCGTTGGCGGCTCGGTACTCCTCGTAAATCTTATCGAAATTTATAATTAAAACCTACATGTGTAGACAGTTTTAGTATAAATTCTGAAAAATGCATGCTGACATGCACAGTATAGATTGCAATTAAAATCCTGTCACAATCTTTTCATATTAGAACATTGGTTATGACACTCGCGACATTTCTTGCTATGGCGGTGAGACTGCTTGTTGTCTTGGAGCGTTTGTCGTTCTTACAAAAACCGTAGTGAAGCTATTGTGATATACATACATAAAGTAATTGTTATAGCCAATATTGCAGGTAGATTATTTAACCTATTCTCCAAAACATATGGTAAAAGAGCTGTTCTAGACATAGGAACTATGTTGTACGAAAAGATAAAACATTTTATTGCCAATACCACATTTCACTAATTATTTATTAAAGATAAGAACATTCTAGTTACCTATACCATATTTCACTAACTGTTTGCAATTTTTAGGCTTGCAGGATTCTGTAGAATAATAGGACAGGTGCCCATTATAAGGAAGATTACCATAGCACTACCCCCACTCCTTGTCACTCCACTAGTGAAACAAGTAGAGGACAACGTGCGACAACTGGAACAGGTGAGTATAATGGAAAGAGGGTGACAGTTGTTGCATATATCATTGGAATACCTGTCCGTGAAGGGCGGATTCCGAATCGGACGTTAGTTTTAATTGCCCTTCGCTTACGCCTCGTCAGGCGCGTGGTCCCTTTCGGTGCCTGTTGCTGGACGTCCAGCGGGCTGCCATAACTTCTTCCGACGACGCCGGTCGCCCTCTTATATCATGGAAGTTTATTCCTCGAGCATGCGACGGCACGGTTTATCATCCGGCATGAGTCCATCGTAGCGTCGATAACGATGCCCGAGGTGAAAAGAAGAGTCAAAACCGATGCTGAAGATCGCGGACCCTTCATTGCCGGGACGCACGGAATCTAAAATGGTCGCCATTGTGAGTCAGAAAGAGAGGACTGCGAGGAAATTTCGCCATACATGTGAGTGAACAAATTTTATGAATTTTAATTATAGTATGTTTTTTGAACCCTCGATTTATGATTGAGTCTCACAATTCCTCTGATGGCTTTACCAATAAATATTTGCATGCAAAAACCTTGAAGATGCTGAGATGTTAGGTTAACCAAAATTGACCTAGTAAAATGGCGTTAATATTAAATCTATCGGAGTTTAAGAGTAATTAACGTGTTATAACGACGAGAAGACTGCATTTAGACCTTTCACAATTCTTGTTATAATGTATGCTTTGGTTAAGAAATTTATTCAATCTTACTCTGTGAATGAGTCTTTATAACTTCAGCAATTGTAAAACAAAAATTGTGAAACCGACTTGGTAGATTTTGTGTTCAGAAATATTATCGCGGACAATTTTTGCTTCTCTGATACTTGAATAATACTATTACCACCATTGTCGTACCACTATCTTCACAGTTACAATGATTAGAACTATTACGGTTGTAATCATTTATATCTACATTTATACCTACATTTACTTAAGAGCTTAAACATTGAAAAGAATACAAAGAACAGAATATTGTTCCGACTTAAAGAACGAAATAACATTCATATTTGACAGGTATTACTAGATTAATACCACTGATGGTTGTAGGTTTCCAGTGTGACGTACTAATAAGCTATATGTAAAGAGTATTAGTCAAGTGTACCGTACCAAAGGTGTCGAGAAAATTCTAAATAAGTGCCTGGATTAGTTCAACAATTCAATCTTCGCAAAGAAATATTGCATGCGCTAACAATGCCTAAGAAAACAAAGCGGGCGTGAATCGTGCACGGTGCAATTTAGAAAATCGTCAAGTGCTTTCCACGCATCTTGATTAATTGCACGCGTGATGAGGAGAGGGCACAACGCGTGTACAGTTGGCCATTTTTCCGAATATAATCAGAAACAAGGGAGATGTTCAGACAAGATAGCAGTAACTTCAGGAAATACGGAGATCGCGATCTCGCGGATCACGCAACGTGAACGAACGCTATAAAATATTCCCTCGAAGACCGTTTCGGTCTCCAGTCTGTCTCGTACGATAATTTTCAATGTAACGGACGATTTCACGGATAGCTTAATTCATCTGGTTTAATTAGCGCTCGCGGGTCCGGGCGGATTCGCGGCGGCTGAACGACAACGCTCTGCTTCGTCGGATGCCGGTAGAAGTGTCCCAATTAATATAAATTTAATTACTGGCGATTCTTATCTGGTCGGTATTGCGGGTTACAGGCGGTCATTTCGTGAATTTTAAAAAGGGGGAGAGAAAACCGGCAGCGGACGTTATAAAAGGTTATTTCGTTTCCAGGCGACGCGACGCCGCTCCGCTGCTTTGTTTCGCCGACCGAAGCCGGCGGACCTGTTTCCAGACAAGCGTAAAATTACTCTTTTTTTCGTGGTTTAATTAAGTATAAACTTAGTATACACCGGCGCCCGCCTGTTTATTATTGGACGTGTATGAAAGCGTGAGGGGGCTGCGGCAGTGTATTTATTTAATTAGAGCAGTCTATGGGCATTACTACAATTACACGGTCGCCGGGTTTCCAGGGAGCCGACTGCCGACGGAAAAGAAAAATTGATTCTTTTTATGAGCTTTCCTTCGTTCAACGCTATAGACCATTCACAAAGGCAGCAACGCGTTTGTATTGCTATCAGATTTCGCGTGAAATTAATAAATTCTAGATCCAGCTTTGCTGTTTTAAATCTGTTTGCATCCAGTTACATTTACCTCTCGATGGATTGTGCAAATTGATAAGGCTTAGTCCTAAATGAGTGTTCCATTATCCGAACACCCACGTTCCCTTAATTAGTGCGGGTATATGAAGTGCTATTGTATAATTACTTCTTTCCTTAAATATTTCCTTAAATGTAAAACTGTCATTCAAGAAACGAGAACATAAGTTCATCCTCTAGACTTATCAGTTTTCATCTATTCGATAAAAGACGAAGTTTCTTTGTAGAATGCTTAGGGAACGGTTGGAAAATATTCCGAATGGTTCGTACAACATTAGAGCAGTCTGTAGAGAGTTAACAGTGTTCGATTTCCTAGCCAACGTAAACAAAAGGAGAATAGTTCGCATTCTCTTCGCCAAATCTAACTCGAAGCCTTAAAGAATCCTTTGCTATCTAGAGTTGCATTATTTAGAGAAAACTTGATTTTAGAATCTAGAACATTTAAAACACCTAAGCCATACCGCAAACTTCAGGTAAAATTCGTTTAAAAAATGGCGACTAAGCGTAGCTTTCCCCTTCCACCTTATAATTCCCCGAGGTGGCAGTATAGATAGCTGGCTGTATCGACTTTCTGTCGATATCGCGAACATAGCCGCATCCTCGCCAACAAATTCGGCTTTTTACAATGGCCAGGCCTGACCCTGGGTCACACACGGAAGTTGCCTGGTTTCCAAGCATCGTCGGTGAATTTACTTACGACGTGGAACATAGCGTAAGCCGAGGATAGGGGTCGCCATCCTCAACGTACGCTTCTTCCTATTTTATTTCGAACGGCATGTGGCCACGGTTAGACTCGGGCCAATGGTAATAGAAGACAAGGGTAGCCGCGCAGAGTATCTTGTGTTCCTCGAGGATCGTGTCGATCGTGTCTCAATTGAGCAACGGCTGGTCCCGACTCGTGTACTCTCCATTCGAGGCCTCTATCATAGTGATATCTATGTTTCCCGAAGTTTATTTGCACGCGCGGTTCTGCGAAGGGATGCTCGGGCCGAGGCGGAATGGTTACGCTGTAATATAAACTAATCGGTTCCCTCTATTTCCGTCTGGAGCCGCCCACCGCCTTGTAAGTAAATTGAAAATTTCGTAGCCGATTGACCTCGTTGCCAGAGCGGAGATTTTTACACTTGTCGTCATCCAAGGGAGCAGAAATCTATGATAATAGATGTGGGTATCTATGTATCGTTTTCAACTGATTGGAATTGTTCAAGGAAGAAGACAATTTTTATTTCACTTATCTCTGTTGCGATTCATGATGATAAGTTTTATTTCGCATAAAGATTCGTTGAATAATGATAATACTTACAGTTATCCAAGGGAGCAGAGATCTATGATAATTTTGCTATTATCGATAAAAATAATAGATAAGAATATGTAACATTCTCTATTGATATATAAATATTTAGGTATGCTAATATACTGAATTATGCACAGAAGTTTCCGGAAACTTCATAGTTGTTGTCGCATAATACCTTTTGTTTACTTTCGTCGACTCGGATTTCTTAAGCATTCATTTTTATACTTAAATGGTATCATTACTCTCAGTAAACATTCTGGAAAAAGAATATGTGAAAGATATATCTATTTCCTGACACTGTGAGTCGCCCGGATCGAAGGATGAAAAATCGGAATGCGGTTTTTCATTGGAGTCGCAAAAGGAACGCGAGTTATTCTCGGCAAATTGCCAGGCACCGCCGCGAGCTTCGGTGTCCGCGACAACCCCCGCTGAGGGTCGTAGTGTTAAGGTGGTAGCGTGACTCCGTGGCCGTGCTGGGCGCCGTTTCCGGCCGGTTGCCACGGGAGAGACAAAAGTGTGTTGCCTTGCGGTCCGGAGCGGGTCGGGCCGGGCCCGGGTTCCGTGACGACGCGGCAGCGAGAGAGACCGCAGGGACCACCCGATGCGCCGGGCATCTGAATTAATTATTTGTTTTAATATAAAATCCGCGGGGTGTGATTTAGTTGGCCGCCACGGGACCAAGTAGTCGGGCCGAGGGCATAAACAAGTCGAGGGGCCGAGCATCTGCACGCTAAAACCAGCGGTTCGACGTGCACGCCGAGAGCCTGTTCCCCGCATGGGTTAATGAGTCATCGGGACGATGCGATGATTCGACGGTTAGGTGATCAGCGCGAACGAACTTTCCTCAGGTGAGAAATGCAGCTTCGCGAGAAGACTGAAATTCGCGGGCAAAAATTGCGCTCCTGAAATTCTACCCTTGAAAGTCCGTTCGGACACCATGTATCTTAGAAATTTTCGACACTGAAACATATGTGAGCAACATTTTCTTCGAATGACGGATAAAAGATAGACTAATCTAATTTAATTTTATTCGACGCTATCAAATAAAGATTCAATCGAATAAAAATTTATCTAGGTAAAAATTGATCCGAATACTATTATCATTCGAATAAGAATTCATTGGTACAGGAATTCATACGGAAGATAATTGATTCGAATAAAAACGATAGAATATAAACTGTTCTTTCATAGTTTATCGATTTATTTCTTCCGTATTACTTTTTCGAATTATTCGAATAAAATATTCGGCTAAAAAGAATTCGTTCGGATAATTATTTTAGATAAATATCTATTCGAAATAATCCGAATAAGACCGGGTAATAATTCCATTGAAGAGTAGGGCGCATTGATTATCACTCAAAGTGTCAACCGAACTAGAGTCTAGATCCTAGTAAAACTAGACAGATCCTCAAAGTTCCATAGCTCTTGTAACAATTTTTACGTATTATTTTCTCTTACCATTTTTACCATTTCTAGACACTACCCGCAACCCAAATTCTCTCCTTAAAACATTTTCTTTTACCCAGTAAGCGAGATTCATTCTTCTTTCACCTTTCAAACAATACAGATCATTCTTCTACCATTTCTTATACAATAAACACCATTTATATTCTTCACACATTTCCGCAATAGTGCATATCATACAGTCGCCTAGGTTCAGATAATTGTTATTGTTAACATTGCATCCAGTGTGAAGTCATTTATTCACCAACACCAAACGCAATCAATTAACATTTTAATGAATCACACCTGAATGATGTGTGAAAGGCTTAACACATTGATCCTTTCCGATCGCGCATGTATAAAGGTTGTCCTAGAACTTGGAAGGAAGTCCTCTTTCTTTTGTTGTACATGCATGTATATTGTATATGGGAAAATTTATTCGAGATTGGAATGAATTGTTAGCATCAACTAGCCAGGTTCGTAGTGTTCTTCATCAGAGAAATGCAATACCAGTACGATTATCAATGATTCCACTGATTTGTCGGGCTATAATGCAGGGGTCCAAGAGAAAATCGAGATTGCTATTCTCATGGAAGCTACGCAGAAGGGGGAGGGAACTAAAATCAAAGTCGACCCCGGCTCGGGAAGCTCGTTAATGGCGGGAAGGTCGCGTGTAGAGGAGAGTAGCGTTTAGAGCTATTGGCCGGCATCGGGAGGTCGGCAGCCCACTAATCACCGCTAATGTTAATATTATGCAGCGACCACAATGCTCTACGTGGAACCTCGATGAACCACGAGCGAATCTTGCAGAGATGCATGCACCTCTCGCATGCAATCCTCTTGTCCTGGCAACGAGATGCTTTTCTTTCGTTCGACGTTACACGCCGACCAAGGATTGTCCGTCGCTTCCGTGTTCGAATTCCGCTCGAAACTATCTTCTTTGTTACCTATAATAGAAACCTAATTTTCGACGTCTCACTTTGATAAGCACAAACTTATGACTATAAAATCAAACGAATGCTATTTAAGAGACAGAAACGAATAGGTTTTGAGATAGCGAGGTTGTGAAATGCAATGAACAAAAGTTTTGGTTACGAAGAGGTGCGAAAACAAAATGTTGAGATACAACAAAACGCTATGAGGCTATTAAATATGGAACGCATACTTTACTTTATAATTTTACTGTAAAGTCTACGTATTCTATACTTAATGATTTAATGTAAAGCTACATACCGCGACACATTGTGCAGTTAAGATTGGCTCCCGTGATTAGTAGTAAGAATAGAAAGGCTACTATTCATCTTCAATTTGTATGATGTGTAGCAGTTGGATAGCTTAATCTACACTCGTGTCTCCAACAATCAATTGCAATTTGTGCGTAGAATTCATGATATATTACAATGGAAGAGGTTCCATACCTAACTGTTAATTCCGGAATACAGCCAGTAATAAAGGAAATCCTCTATCATTAAGGATTCAACACAGTCTTCTCACAATAGACACTGTCTACCTGAACCACTCAGGCAGCCTATCATTCGTTCAGAACCTTTCGAACCGAAAGTTCATTCTCCTCCGTCGAAGAAGTCAAGTGAATGGTCCGACTTCATTCAATCTTGTCTTCGTTCCGAAGCCAGCCAATTAAATTCCCGGTCGATGATCGCCGGTAAACGATCGGGACGAGCGTCGGTTGTGGCTATTCTCTCTCGGCCTGGGGGCGGCTATCCTAAGAATGAAGCTGGACGGCGTGCAGGGTTCATAGATCAGCTGTGCGAGTCACGGGTTCTGTAATTCCGGAAAACTGAACGTCGATGCTGAACGACTATTCGCGAAATCGGGTTCCTCCTTCCGGGGAAATGAATACCCATGGATTACCATTTATTTCTACGTTCCTGGCAATCAACCACTGTGCGGTTAAATGTTAATGCATGGTCGCCGACGGTACATTCAATACCGAATGCATCGATTCCGTGCGTGTTGCTGCTTCTCTTCCTCGCTTGATCAAACGTCGACTAAAATAATAAGACATATATTACACATTTTATATACTTAAAGATGTGTATGCACATTTTACGAATACTGCGTACTATATACTATTTTCGTAGTAAACACGCAAAATCTTAGGCTTTAGATGATGAAGGTTCAAGATGATACTTACACTGGCCCTCTTTGTATAGACTTGTCTTACAAGTTTCCGACCATGTTCAGATTTTGCGATTTCCATGGATTCTGTAGATTCACGTTCCGCAGATTTTGCAGCCCCTGTCTATAATATGGACCTTACATTAATCTTTGCGCTATTAATTCAGTATGCCGTGATTCGTCACGCTACCGCTCGTTAAACACAGTTCTCCTTTCCTGAAATGATGAAAACGGCAGTTTCGTCAGGTCCATTCCAATCGAGCTTTCATCCGGGCACTGAAAGTAATGTGACTCTGTACTACAAGAGGACAGTTGATTGAGAGCTATGGCAGCCGCGGGTGGGCAATTACGAATGCATATTCGGCTGGCAGCGTTCATTGACAACGTAGCTGCGCGCTGGCTGAGTTATCGCGGCCGATCACGCGATCCAAGTCTAAACGCTAATAATAGCATACGGTACCCGCGACGAGACGCGACGCGATGCGACGCGTCACCACGCATGATTACGTTAATTGCACCGTGCGACTGATTAATTCGACTTGCGCGGCCTGGTCGCGGACCGGAGTCGCCTTTGGCGTTTCGTTTACATGCACAGGCATTCTTTAACGTCGCCGGATATACCGTTACCCTTTTCAGCGATCTTCAACACCGCATTAGCGACTGTTGCCGGGTAAATTGACCGTACAATAGCCGCGGCGTATCAGTAATCACTTTATTATACGGTTCTTGAACACCTGTAAGCTACGTCTTTTGCGGATCGGGATAGGGTTACCCTACACTTCCTGCGTGCCGGCCAAATCGTTGGATCTCCAACAATTTGGTACTTGTTTCACTCTATCTTCAACTATCGTGTTCGGGGAATAGAAAAATCTTAATCGAGTTGGCTACGAACAAGTAGTCTGCGTTGTCTTGAAACGGACGGTCACTGAAACTTGATGGATCGTTGTGGATGTGTAGAGATAGAACCGTAAGAGATACGGAGATTGTTTTCACACAAAGGTTTTAAAGAGAGGAGTCAGAAACTGCCCATAGTACAATTGGAGCTGGTTACTGTGGTAAGACCAATTGCTGTGTCTTTGGTTTGTTTTCGGACATAATTAACTTTATACTTATCCAATAGAATGTATTAATTTTTATCTTTACAAACAGACAAAATAAAAGAATTTGTTAGCATACTGTTTTAATGCATATCACCGTTAGAAAGTATCCAAAACCAGAGGCACCCGATATAAGATCACAAAACTCCTAATTTCCATTAACCAAAAGCGAAGGATTCTACAGCCTGGCTCGCGAAATCCTAAGAAAAGTGGCCACTGAACATTCCGAGGAACCTCTGTCCTCCATTCTGCAGCATCTCCGAGACCTTAGACGGATTCGCACGAAAGAAGCATGCGGAAGAATGAGAAACGGTGACTTGAATCGGGCAGTGTTCGCGTTTAATTGGTGGTTTCACGCGTGTTGGCTCGTCGGCGATGTGTCACGAGAATGTTGACGATAATCAGCTTTCGCAGCGTGTCTTGGACGGCTCTGTGGGCACGGGGTCGCATTATGACGCTTCGTCCTGATGAATAAACGGCGGTCGTTCCCTCATTGGCTGATTCTCCCTTCGGTCGCGCGCCGAGTCGAGCGTCAGGTTCCTTTTCTGCTTCGGAGCAAAGAAGAGGAAACGCGTGGGGAAAAGGAGGTCTTTCTCTCTCTCTTCTTCTCTCAAGAGAGTAGTCGTCGTCGTCGTCATCGTCGTTGGAGGAGGCAAGCCGACGGACCTCAGTCTCCAGTACTTATCTTCCCCTCGCAATCGGTGCAATATATTCAGGGTGCAAAGCGTCGTTGTCGTTAGCTGAATGGACGTTTTCACTTAAAGTCGCGTTCGCTCGCCGGACAAAGGGATCATTACCCGGGGGTAAGAGAAAGGTAGCGCGCCGCGGCGGACACTTAAATACGCGGAATTCACGCCCCGATCACGTGAATACGGAAGCGCAGGTGACAAAAGCTCGGCGACGAGCGCTGGACGACAACGACGCGCGCCTTTCGCGCCGAGCCGCAAGCCTCCAATTAAAGCAGCCCAATTCCGAAATTCCACTATGCCCGTCGTTACTCCCCTTTTACTCTTCTTCGTCCGCTACTTCTTCCGAATGAAACGAGCCTATAGTGCATTTACGTCGTGCCGAGCATCCGCTTTGTCATTGTGCCGCCTTAATTAAGACACTCATCGAATGTCTTTCCGTGTAACACCGTCCCGCCGATGCTTCAATCCGATACGATCTTTCGATCACGCTGGAACAGGCAAGATTCCTTTTACTGATGATATTCTTGCTGGAACGTGGTCTTAGGCCGTCTTCTTCTTTTTAACTGTGCACTGTTTCCGTAATGAAGGCTTGAGGTCTTTCGGAGATGGAAAGTTATCGAAGTGGTTGTTAGCTTGGTATGCTTTATTTCGTTGATCGAGCGTAGATCCGCAAGTGTAAGTGTCTTGTAAGTGTAAAGACAACTTCAACCCTTTGCGGTAGTATTAAGTTTATGCATAGGTGTCATGCTGGTCGGAATTAATTTTCGTTGAACAAACGTAATACATAATATTCAATTATAAGAAGGAAATACAAAATTTATTAATCCTTTTTTAAAATTAGATATATGTATTACAGTAGTATGTATTAGTTTTGATGTATAAATAAAAAAATACAAAAGTAAATAAATAGCTTTAGTGGTTGAGAGTAGACATATGACCACAAAGAGATAAACCAGTTTAGAAGTTCAATGTGAAGGATTCAGGATAAGAATTTACAAGCAGGGTTCAAGTGAGGTATTTAGAAAACAGTTGCGGTGAAGTATTTACAAGAATGATTTGGAAGAAGAATGTAGAAGAAGGGTACATAAGAAAAATTCAGTAGAAAAATTCGGAAGAAAAGTTCAGAAGAAGCATTATGGAGAATAATATATAAGGAGCAAAATGTAGATGAACGATTAAGAAGAAGAATTCAGAAACGATAAAGAGGGCGAAGAATTTGGGAGAAGTAATTTAGGAGAAGAATGTAGAAGAAGTATATCGCAGTACAATACAGCAGCAAAATGTAGAAACAGGATTGAACAGAAGGGTTCAGAAGAAATAGATAGCAACAAGGATTCGAAACTGGGAGAGTTGTTTAGGAAAAGGCACAAAGTTTTGGAAGAAGAAGAAGAATGGTTCAAGACCAAGTACCAGAAGAAGCGTGACATCTTCACACATCTAGAGACAAATCCCCTAAACTGGTATCCATCACGCAAGTGTCCCGGCTTCGTACACCCGAGCAGCAAGATCATACGAGTCAGATCGGATCGCGTCGGCTGTCAGCGTATCTCGTTAGCCAGAGCGATAATCTCCAATAAAGATACCAGGGGCGGTCGTCCGTTTCTTTTGACGGTGCCATTCCCGGCGTACCGTTAGCCGCGTGTCCACACCAGCCAGAAATGTCCTCCGATCGCGGACGTGGCAAACCGGCGTGGTGCGGCGGTTCGACGCGATCGAGCTAACGGACGATCGCGTTATCACGGTCAAGCAGACAAATCGGCAGGGAATTCCGTTCTTTCTCGCGGACGATAGAACTCGCCCGGCTCGATTTACCGGCGCGGTAGCGTTATCGGCTTGTTCTCTCGCCGGAGCCTGTCTTCCCGACCAGGAAACCCGGGGCAGATCGATTCGACGTGTTTACGCGGTGGCTGGCTGCGCCAGTCGGAGCCAGAAAAAATTAATTAACACCCCCGGCTAGATAAGCCGCTTACGGGGCCTGATAACGTTGGTCCGGTCCCGGACACTCCGACGCGCGTTAATAGATGCAGTCGTCGTCCCCGCGAATCTGGCACGAACACGTAGCTAGATGTTGTTAGCCCCGCTGCTCGAACGAGTAAATGAACGCCTCCGAAGTGGCTCTATTAATAGGATGCCGGGCTTAGCAGCCGGAACAGATTTTTTCCCGGGACCAGATAGAGCGAGTCACGGTATCGCGCGACGTGCTCCAGCTACGGCTACGTTACAACGCGCAGTCGTCGATCCAGGAGCCGATCTAGCCGAGAGATAATCGCTGGACGATCGTCCCGCGGCGAGGCGCAGCGAGGCGTCCTTGCAGAAGGCTCCAAGCCACCGATAGTCAGATCCTGACCTACCGATCTCGCGCCTAGAAGCAGATAATCCGCGCTGCGAATTCATTATATGCCTACACAATTCTTTTTTACGCACGCGCTCGGGGAAGCTAAGCTCGAGCTGCGATCACCGATAACCAGGGAGCGCAATAAAACTGAGGTTGGTTCGGAGACAGACCGTTTTCGAGTCGGAGCTGTTGGCCAATGTCTAAGAGCGCGTGTCCATCTGAGAGTAAAATTCTCGGCAGTTGCTCTATAGTATCGTTTATGTGGGCCCCGCCAGGCCCCTCACCTCTTAACTTATCAGATGTCTTGCTTAGCTGTATGCGGAGTTTCGAAGCTTAAGTAGTATTAGAGCTACTCTCAGGTAGCTACTTTTCCAAAAAAAATCGGGTTCGTACTGTGACAGTAGCTGCCTGGCAGTGACCCTAGTACAATTCTAGTCTCAAGATTTCGCAGCACAGCTAGGCAAGACGCGGCGAAGGGGAAGGGACCTGGCTGGTCCCGCATGTACGAGACTATAGGGCAACTGTCGAGAGTTTTACTCTGAGATGGACACGCGCTTTACAATTAGCACCAACGTCGCGGCTGTTCTTCGTCAACCTGGAACGTTGCTATTCAGAGCTTCGCTCATTTTTCTCAAACTATACGCTGGGAAACACTTCAGCAAATCTTCAAAAAATGTTTGGATAAACAGAAAAGCTACTAGTCGGAGATTCGAGGCTTTCATGGCCCAGCATTTTACAGTTCCTACTGTGTAGGCTTTCGGGTGTAAGCCGCGACCTTTTGGAAAAATTCTGTGGCTGCTAGGAACAACGCACATGTTTTCACTTCTGAGATATTGCTCCTTCACCCCTTGCAGTGTAACGAGTCAGACTCGTGATGAACGTTTCGTACATAATCTAGTAAATGTGAATACTATTAATTTTTTGTAAATCGAAACAAAATTTGATTCATCTGCTATCAAAGTTTAGAAATGATAGTAAGTCAAAGCATAGATGAAACGAAATTTCAAGTTTTGGAAGAAATCAGTAATGCTTCGTATTAGTAACGTTTTAAATTGCACAATTTGTTTGACTCTGTATATTTTGTTTCCACAATGTTTTTTCTGATAAATACGTAAATCCTAGATGCCATAGTTCAGTTAATGCATTAACTTAATTTCTTTGGAACTGTCACTTTCGCCGTTTTTCCTTACAGTCATAGCATTATCCGAACGTTTTGCACGCATTGCAGCGGGCTTCATTCGGGGGTCAAAGACTGAAATCAAGATACTGTATCAGTGTGTATTTGACGCCCCAAAGCCTCAATAGTAAGGACAGTAGAAAGCTACCATTTTAGAATATCGCGGGACTTCCAGTGCCCGCGAGAGTGCCAGCGAAGGCAGCGGCACAGCGTGACAGTAATCAAGGGTGAAGGTACAACAACCTTTACGCAGCGAGCGATCAGCACGGATTACCGTTTCGCTCACAATTTAACATTCCGCCGGGAACATCCTCCACTAATCACCGGCGCGGGTACCCGGCGTGTTAGGCGGATTCTTTCGGAGGCATCCTCGATCAGGGAAATAAGAATAACCGCGCACGAAACACGCACTCAATTACGCGCTTTACGCTTTCGATTTCCCTCGAACCTCGAGGGGTTACGTCACCGGTCGGCTCGGAGCGTTTATTACCAGAAAACGAGGCTCTGAATGGGCGAATAGCAACAGAGGGCCGAACGGGAGGGGGGAGGTAGAGAGGGACGCCGCGTCGAGGGGAGTAGGAGTTAAATACAAGGATTCGATTTTGCTGGGGCATCTATCAGGATCCTCGGATAAATCGTGTGGCAGGGGCAGGGATCGCGACAGAAATGGCCGTTAATTCGCGTTTCCGCGGTGCGAGCATTTATACGGGCAACGAAGGACTATTAATAGCGGAGAGGCTGTTGCATGCCAGGAGGCGAGTGTCTCTCTTCCAAAGAGCGGCCTGCAGCCACGCTTACCCGCCGCATACTTGCGCGTACGTGCCGGGTTCGTTCTGGTAATTGCCCGGCTTGGCCACGGCTTAAAATAATGAAAATCTATTAGTTAGCTCTCATAGTCGGCGCCTGTTTCTACAAGCTTGTCGCTGCGACTACATTGCCTGCTTCCTTTTTCTATATTTCAGTGTGACGAAGGGTAACTAAACTATTACCAGTATAATTTCAGTCTCCAAGGTTTCTCAAACACGAGTGGTTCCAAAAAAGAATTCATCATCTTCAAGTTCGGTAATTTAGTGGATTATTGTCAGAATTCTCTACGATCCACCTGTTCTTCTCTACGTTTCATCTGTAAATGGATCAATAAGAATAACCCATATGCAACACGATTTATGGCATAAATCGATCACTTCATGTCACCCTATTTAGTTTAGATATTCTACCGTTGAGTAATCGGTTACTCTGTGTTGAATAATTTATGTGCCTTTTATTTGATTCTTCGGCATAATTAACTTCGTATTTATCGACTAAGACATATTACATTTCTTTTATTAAAAAATAAACAAAATAGAAGAATATGAAAATTTAGTCCGTCTTAATCGCTTAATATAAAGATGAATATTCCCGAAATTTTTATTAAAAAATGAAGAAAATAAAAAAATAAGACAATGTAATACAGTGAAAATATGTACACGCTGCACCGTTAGCTGCGCCAACTTGAACGATCCTAAAATAATAAAATATACTTGCAACGTCTCAGCATAAGCATACCCTAGACAGCCGAGGATATTGTTAATATCATTAGAGATTTTTTGTGTCGGGTAGCAGGCTTTCGTTCGGTCCGTAAGAATCCACGATCGCATGAACGTTCGAAGACGATACAGCGCGGTAACTGCGTGAAATTCTTTTTGCGGCGCATAGGCGACCCTAAAATATCGCCGCGGCTCGTTAAATAAATTCAAAGGAGGGAAAATTTATGCACACCTGCACAGCTTCAATAACACGGCCGGACAACAAACAAACATAAAATCAGTGTTCGCGGCAAGCATCCAATAAATTCAGACCGCAAGAGGCATCCCCTATTCACCATTACATCATGCATTAATAGCGGCGGGTTTTCTTAAACGCTGAATCTCGTTTGTACCGTTTCCACGGCAACTTTGTGGGCTCTCGGCCTCTTCCTCGCCGGTTACTTTTACGGACGCGTGTGTGTCATAAAACCGTGTTATTATTATGCGCAAGACTCGGCCACCGTTTTCGCCGTAGAACTCTTCGGTATAGAACAAAGTTCTAACTTCTTCTGTGGAAACCTTCCGCCTTCCCTGATAGCGTCGATTTACCGAAGTTGGCATAACCCGCGACGGGACGGGAGAAAAAGGAAGGGTTCCATCTGGGTCTGTGAGGCTGGCGATCGTAATGGCAGATCCTACCTATGCTTTAGGATTAACACTGATCGGTAGGGAATGCTTTGATCTTTAATTTACGGTAGACGAAATTTTCCAATGTTTCTGGTGGAGACTTAGTAGTAGTGGAACAGGTTATTATGGGGTGACCAATTTATATATCAAATTAGACATATAAAATTTTTTAATTCAGAAATAAAAAAAATAAAGGGATAAAAAAATTTAACATGTCTAAGTCGATAAATATAAAGTTAATTATGCCTGAAAACAAACCAAAGGCACAGCAATTGGTCACCTTGTAGTAAACGGCTCTACTGTCATCACGATTGGTGAACGACTCCAGAATAAGTGTGCCTCAAGGTCGTCATATTGTGGGTCGCCAGATTTATCTTTCCGTAAGCAATAACGAGGTAGACGAAATAGACTCTGAGAGAACCCAAGGCCACCTTGATATCATAGCGAAAAGATACAGAAGAGTCAAAATGCATCACACGTCTCTCCTAAGATAATTAATTCAGAAAGCTTTTCATACAACCAACTAGCAAATTAATGGTTTCAGGCAGTAGTTCTCACCGACTCGCTCTCTGTGTCATGATAAAAATTCAAGTAGCTAACTACGTTCCGACAGCAAATGAACTTTTGAGGATGATAGACGACTCGTGCCATCGACGCACGACCGACGTACGACCGATGTCAACGCGTCGCAGGGGTTCGGAGCGTTGATTGGTTTACAATGCTCGAAACAAAAGGTCAAGGAGGTACGGCGGAAAGTAATGGTGTCCTGTAGGAATGCTTGGGACAAAGGAGGAAGAGCCAGGAGGATCGTCGCGTAGGGACGATAGCGGCGCTGGATCGAGGAGGAATCGAGCGAGCGGCCGGTCGGTCGGTCGGTCGGGGTCGCTGACTCGAACGGTCGCCGATCCGTCAGTCGATTACTCCGGGGATCTTACGTGAACATGGAAACAGGTTCTTGGAATCCGGTTCTCGATTCTACATACGACTCTAATCAACGCGGCTAGATTGCTGCATCGTATACGCGCGGTGCAGCGCGGCGCAGCGCAGAACGGCGCGGCGGCCTCCTATGCGTTACTTCGTTATTCCCTTCGGTGCACCGTTCGTCTCATCGACTCCCATTGGCCACCGCGAGTCCCGGCTACTGTCGGATAAGCGCAAAAGTTCTGAATACGTCGGAGCCACGGGCAGTATCGCCGATTAGGAATCGACGGGTATCGATTCAATGGACGCGGCTCGGTATGGCAAAAGATGTTGCGAGATGTTCCTCTTACAACTGTATTAACCTATTAAACTCTGGAGACGAAGCACGTCAACGTCCTCGTGGGCTTGATCCTCTAATGGTGATCGGATTTTTCGTTTGACGTTGGTGTCTTTAGAATTTTGTTTGCGTATCGTTATTTTCTCTTTAAGTAGACAACAGTGGTTACACTGAGTGATGATGACTAGGTGTTAGACTAGTTTGTTTAGGTTGCATTCATCCTAAGTTTGATGTTATCGTTTTAGGTTGTTAGTCGTCCAGAACCATGGATACTTGGCAAATTGAAGTAGAGCTGCGTAAAGACTTCGATGACTTTGTGAGATTTTCACAAGTTAACGGATAATACGCTGAGAAAAATGATTAATTAATAAGCATAGACACTAAATCCTTATCCAAATCGTTTCGATTTTGCCAGGTTTTTCTATGCACCAACAAAATAAATTGGACGAAAATTCGTCAGTTTCCAAAATCCTCTTTGCTAATCGAGGTGACCGATTGCGAACCGGTCGAACAATGTTCATCGAAGGAACCGCGTGCCTTGAGAACCTCTCTGGGCCGATTGTATGCAGCCGATTCGCCGACACGGTAACTGCCAATTATCGTTAATTGAGATCCCGAAATGCAACGCCGACTCCGAAGGTGGCAGCTGCTGCGACGGAAACGATTCTGGATTCACCGGCGACGATGTTTCAAGGTGGAAACTGCCGATCGTCCTCTTGTGTGGCATCGTAAACGCTAATTTATATCAATCATAGCCCTGGCCTACGACGTTGTCGCGATGGGACGCGATCACTCGCGGCGATTCGCCTGCGATGCTCGTCGCGATAACTTTCTTATTGATGCGGTTGCTGCGGATACGTTCATCCTCTTTCGCCGTCCCGCAAACACTCGGGGACAACTGCCGCTATTGAAAACTGTTACCGGCAGTGTTCGTGTTAGGCCGCGATTTAGAGGGATACGTTATTATATTATTTACTAGCTTCTAGGTTCGCATATTGTCGGAGTAGATTAGAACCGGCCCGATCGGACATTAACAGCGGCCACGGATATTTATGCAAATCCAGATTCTTGTTGACTCGCTTGCGCAACCGCGAATGAGCTCCGAGAAATCCGTATCCCCTGTCGACGGTTTTATTAGTCGAAAAAAGGAGCACGAACTGTATCAAGGTCCCTGTTCACGTCCACCTGGTGTCCGTAAAAAACGGGGTCTATCGCTGACCCTCCAACGTCTCTATTACTTTTATCATGAATTCTTCAGTCGATTAATCTGTCCATGGCGACACGAAAATATTTGTGATTGGAGCACCGGTTTATTCTGTTCTAAAAAGTCAGTAGTTGTCGACCGAATAGCCGTCGATATTTGAACATACGGGAGTATTCTGCTCTACATGAAACGCGTTTTTGTTTGTTCCTGTAGCTATCTTTTTTATAACGAAACTACGCAACTTCCTGCATCGGCGTTTTTCATATATATATTTTTCTCTTTCATTATTTACAAATTTTTACAACGCAAAACAGCGAAAATTGGTGGTAGTACAAAACCTCGAGAGCAATTGTGTATAAAAACGACGATACCTCTATGGTTGCCATGATCCAACAATATTCTTTGATAGAAATATTTTTGAAAATAGATACTTTCAGAAAATGAAATTAAAAAAAAACGATCGTTTGAAGGATCTGGACTACCCGTTTAAGTGAGTTATTCTACTTCAATCGATTCGATCGATCTATAGTTTGGAATTGTCGCGACAGGGATTTGTTAGCTAACGCGACTTCGGACATCGCGTCGAATGAAGACGTCCCAATGAATTACGTCGTGGAATCTAAGCAGAGTTATCTCGCGTTCCGTTGTTACATTCCGGAAGTCTTCGGTCCGCTATACGTAGCTGTGCGGACGCTAATTAAAATTGTAGAACGAGTCGCAGCGAGCAAGAAATCGTAACGTAAGATCGAATAGCAGCTTCATTGCGGGCATTTTTAGAAAATTCCTGGTAAGTTTCCAGCGGGGAGCATTTGTCACATAAATCGATCCCGACTCTAATTACGCTCGTCTGTGTCTACTAATTCAACTTTTTATAGTTGAATGAAGAATGACTCGGTTAGAATAAGTTTCCAGTTCATTGATATTATCTTCTTCTTTCCTTAAACTTTCTTTTCTTCGTACAGGTTGGTCTACAGAAGGCACTAGAAATCTTTTACAGTTTTAGTTTCATCTATTTTACCTTTCAAACATGGTCACCACTTTTCATTTCCATAGACTGTATACTGTTTGCCGTTTGTACATCTCTTTTGAAATGTCAACATTTTTCTACCCTTCTTCTTCGATCTTAATTTCTCGTTTCTTTCTTACTCATGCTTTTTCTATTCATTCTAATCTTATTTGTGTTACTTCAATGATCTCATACTGTATTACCCTCTATTATTTTCACCATTTTTTCACTTCATTTAATTATCCTGATCACTTCTATTGCATGTCTCTTGATCTTCTATCGTGTCTATTTTATCGTATCGTTTTTTTCTCTTTCTTCTTTCTGATTATTATTATTATTGTTATTTCACCATTTTATAGCGATCAATCTTCCAGCTCTCCTTTTTTTTTCAACTACTACGTTTAAAACTGCCGCAACTGTCCCTAAATTAGAAGGGTGAAATACAAAAAGATCATGGCAATCATCGATCGAACTTCCCGATCTGTTGTTTCACCATAAGAACAAACTCTTGTCCATGTCCGGAGAATTACTTAAAAGCCTTGTACCGCGTCCACCAGCATCAAGACAATCATCAGCATCGGGCTAATGCTCGTCGGAGAGCCGTCATCCGAAAAAATCGAGATCGTCATCGAACTGAGTCACCGCATACCTGAACGTATAAAAGTTCCATTCACCTGCCCTCTCACGTTCCATCGTAGCCCGGGAAGGCAGTCACCTGTTGTTTGCAAATCCGATCGGGCCGGCACGATTGCGAAATTATGAGGATCTTCATCGGGAGCCGAAACGAGGGGTCGGAGAAGGCGCAACTGGCAAGAAGACCAATTAAATTTCGTCAGCTACGAAATCCCTGTTAAAGAAGCTACTTATTTAAGGACCCCTCGAGAATAATGTACTGCATCCGAAATGAGCAGATTTACACAATCGTCGTCCGGAGGCAGACCCTCCGCCGAAGCAACAAGTCTTTTTACGGGGAACTCGATCAACGTTCTTCCTCCGATGGTTTTTCTTGACGATTTTGGCGCTAATTACAAAATTCCGATTTTTGGAACTCCGAGATCGTGTTCTTGTTTAATGCTAAACCTACCGAGGCGATCAAAATTACCAACTTCGCATTTTATTTTAACCAGTTAGCTGGCGCAGTCCCTTTAAGAAGTGTGTAGGTTGCTGTAATTACATTGTATATGTTTAATTTTCTTTATACATTGTTTAAATACAATACTTTTCTAAAAAATATAACTTAATAAATATTATATATCAATGTGTATATTCTTCTTAGAATGAAAGATTTGACAATATTTTGTGTTATAACGAGTATACTCGTCGAAAACAGCTAACCGGTTAAAAGTCCTGAAGTTATACAGTCTCTTCGTAGGATATAATTGAATAGATATTTTAATTCAAACAGTTGTGCCATTCTTATAAAGCACAACGTGTTAGTCACTCTTAGAGCTCGGTAAGTATAGCGTTAACAATAGACTCTGACAAATTTCATTCGGAAGAAAACGTGAAACAAAAATTAGTAACTTTAGATACTCCTTATGCTTGGAATCCAAAAGCTGTACGAATGTTTCTTGCGCTGAATGATTCCACAGATTCTCCCAAATATAACGGCATGTTTTTCTATAAAATTACGTGGATTTAAAAGTTCATATAAAGATCGCGAAGGAAAGTTCCAATGCCGATGGCGAAAATGAAATAGTTTCGCAACAATGCGCGCAAATATGACGGCGTGCTAACAATAATCCTGCGTTAAAGCAACGATTGGAGGTAGCATATTTCTCATTTATCGATCGATTCTGATAGAAAGCCTCGATTTCTGTTGGTTCCAGTATTTTTCTGTTACCCCGGTTAATAACTCGGACAATCGGTCGGCCGCTTGTCTCGTTACGATTGGAAAACTCACTCCCCGGCCGGGAATTAAAGAGGCATTAAGTTGTTTCTGGATATCGCCTTGCGTTCGGCCGATCGGGAAACTGGTTTCGAGCATTAAGGATTTTAAAATATCAACGACTCGCGGCCAAGCTCGATGCGAAATTACGCAGCCGAAGAGAAGTGGATTACGATAATCGTAAAGCTGCAATATAGAAAACCTTAGGAATGCTAATGCCAGCGTGAGCAGCAATCTTCTCTTTGCACAAAGGATCGTTTCTGCTTGCACACAGGAGAATTCGAACGCGAGTACGTCGCGATATTTATTGGTAACGCCGTAGCAGACCTATCCCAAACGTCCGTCCAACCTAATCTAAACTCGGAGAACCTACGAATAGTTGAGAGGGACTGGTCGATTATCTCGATGATAGCTCCGAGAGAGGCCGAGAATCGGAAACGCCTTCATTGATTACGACAATATCGGCTGCGAGCGTTTAACACTGGAATTACCGGTCGGATCAAAATGAGCCATTACGAATTTTTTAGTTTACTGTTATTGAACCGTTTCGAATTTTTCGCTGTGCCGTTTGCCATCCTGGATGCATTCGATGCATTCGTGTATTGCGATAATAGTCGCGGCGAGTTTTAACGAGCGCGTCTTTGTAATTTGTATGGAAAATTGGAACCTTGAGTGAACAGTTCCTATACCGATCGCAACGATAACGCAGACCAGTTTCAATTCTGTCGGATATTTTCAAAATCCTTAATAACGTTGTTACATCAAGATGCAGTTTGAAATCTCACGTTGCCGCTTCCGAAAGATACGATTCAATTACATAACTCGGGGTAACTACATGTATCTCAATTTTCGTGTAGACATCAACGAAGACGGATTAAAACTGCATACGTGCAATTAAAGGTGCAGGTCGCGAGTAGAAAGTCTAATACATCTTTGTTGAAAGTTCTTCTGCAACCTGCGCGATTAGGTGCACGTAGTGCGTAAAACGTTCTACACTATACGCACATAGCAGATTTTCATAGACGCGGGCGGGTGTAACGGCGCGCGCGAATTTTTTCCCGCAGAGAAGTATGTTTGAAAAACACCGATCCCCGTGGAAACATAGTAATCGCGCAGCTGCAAGGTTTTCACCGCTTTCCAATGGAGACGCATCGGGAACCCGCTGTTGCCGGCGTAAACACGCATACATTAGACGGCGCGCGATGGTAATGCATCCATCGCAGAAAATCGGCGGTTCATACGTGCCGGCAGATGTTTGCCGGGTTTACAGTAATTTTGCGAGCACCGGGTTGCAATTCCGAAACGCAAATAACCGGCAACGCTCGCCGGGAAAATGATTGCGATAAGTGCATTCGCCGCGCTTGCGATGCACCGCGTCTGCGGCTCGCGAAATCCGCACGGCGATTCTACTAGGAGACCGTAATCGCGCGGATTGCGGGACCGACGGTGTCCACCGTTGAAACACAATATATCAATCGGACGGATGTTAACGGCGGTGTAAAAAGTTAATGGAATAGTTCGCGCTGACCGACGGCGCAATAACAGCCGTGCTAGCAATATTTCGATCGTGTCGTTGTTTCACGCGTAATGATCGCTGCCATGAGATTACTGTTCGATCGACGGGTCCTTGATCCTCGCTGCGGATCGTCCAATGGAATTTTAACTGCTGAATCGGGATCTTGTCCTTTCGTACATACGTCGTCATCAGAATGCAGATATTTATGCTCTTAAAAATTAAAAATCAATATTCACAGACTGATTTATTTCATGTAGTCTAATTGAATGACTTCGAGCCAGTTAATTGAATTGCTGAGCTTTTGGTTTATTTTCGGGTATAATTAACTTTATATTTACCGACCAAGACTATTAAATTCTTTTATTCAAAAATAAATAAAATGGAGAATACAAAAATATAATATATCTTATTCGATAAATATGATTCTTTTGTTTCATAATATTCAAAAATAAATAAAGTAAAAGAGTAAACAAATGTAATATGTCCTATCCGATAAATATAATTCTTTCATTTTAGTAAGTAGCGATTATACACATTAAGAGCTTAGTGGATAGCTTCTCTGAAACAAAAATAAAGCTAAAATGGTGTCCATCGAATATCCTTGGAACTCAGTGTCAAAATTCGGTTAATTTGATGTGGATCGCTGTATCAGCGCTCACTCAATTTCCCATACGCTCTAAGCGCACAAAGATCCGCGGTCTAATAACGAGATTCGGTTGCTTACCGAAGCAGTACCATAAAACGTTCCATTTTTAATGAATTTTCCAATCGCAGTCGATGGAACGTCAGCCGCATCGGGCATAAATATCCTTTTTTATGATCCCGTCCTTTACGCAACTGCGTTTATTCGACTCGGTTCGCGATCGGCGTTCGATACGGTGTTCTTGTGCCGATCGGAAGGTGTGAAGCTCAATTACAAGGCGTTCCGACGCGTCGAGTTTGGTACCAATTAACGAGATGACCGGTAAAACGCGTCTTATATGGAAAAGTTATCCGCGATTGCCTGTCTCCTCTGGAAAACGAACTTCCGCGTTCCCGGCACGGCGGGCCCCGTAATGGCTCCTTATTAGTCGATGCCCGAGATGTTTTCGTTTCTGTTCCTGAAAATTAAGACCGGAAATTACCGCGCTAATGTTGCCGCTCCGAATGTGGCATTCGATCATCGATGAATCCCTTCAGAACTTCTGCGGAGCACGCATCTCCTCTCCATGTTGCAAGACTGCAAAAATATGGATGACGTTAGCAATTATATCTAACAATTCTACGTTTACCGCTATTTTTCTTCTGCTGTATTTTAAGTTCGGAAAAGCTGTGGTTAAGTTCTTGTTTTTACATGAAAATCTTTTTCTGCCTATTCATTTTCTGGAAAGGCGTACAAGAATTAGTTTTACTAATACCACGGTATTAGCGGTCCAGCTTGCTTCAACGCCATGCTTCAGCATCATATAGTGCTAAATTTCGGACACTGATTTTGATTCTGAGCTGGGACATTTTTTAGAACGTATTGAAAATTGTTAATAAAGGAGATATGGTAAAGTTGCCTGATATGAAGATCTCAAGTATGAGACTTTAGCCTTTTTCACAAATTTTATATGACCAACGTAAGAAAAAAGGCGAAACAAAATGAATTTCTTGAAAACGTCAAACTGGATTTCATATCAGGAACTCATTTTTCAAATCTATGAATTTGCATATTTTTAGTTCTTCCTTTATTACTTTATTGCATTTTCCCAGTGAATTATAAAGGAACACATATTTTTAGCCGAATTCGGAATATCAAAAACAATGGCTTCAGAATATTTTTTACACTGTATTATCTTTCTTTTCTTTCACTGTATTATCTTAACATCTTTGCTAGACGTCTGTCAAAACTCATAACAGAAACTCATTCTTCTTAATTTTACCTGGTGACTTCTGTGGTCAATTTTACCTAGTAGCGTCTCCAGCCGAAAAATGTCATTAATCGAAGATTGTGATTTAACCCTTTGCACTAGGGTTTCTTCTACAGCTACGTTGAATGGCACATTTTTGGCACTAACAGATTCCTAGACGAGAAAGAAAATTAATATTGGATACCAACCTTTGCTTCAATGTTTAAATATTGGCAGCAGAAATGGAGAACAAAAAAAGATTGGTTTTATATAGTCACTTTGACCCAATGCATATACGAAAACAGCGTGGAATACCGGTGGATCCGAGAAACGCAGAAAACCCCTTTCTCTGGTGTCACAGTCTCGGGTTCCAGTTCGGCAACGGCAGAGTTGCATACGGTCCCCGGATGGTGGTACCAGCTCGCCCCACTACGAGTTAGTCTCGCGGAGCTTAACATGGTGTAGTACGAGCTCCATAAAGGATGTTCCGCGGCCGAGTACTGGCGATATGTAAAAGTGAAACAAGTTAGTGTCGGTGCGGGTCGAACGGTGGGTATCGGGCCGCGGGCACGAGGACTTCTGACGCGACCCAGGGTCAGGAAATGGCCGATGGAACACGTGCACCAGAGGCTCGCAACGGGCAGCCGTCACGCGTTGCATCGGGTTGCATCGCGTTGCATCGGGTCGCAACTCGCGGCGCGGTGCGTGTCGGCCGGTCGGTCGGTCGGTCGGTCGTTCGGTCCCTGGAATACCTGTAACAAGACGGACAATAACAGGCGTTACAGCGGCGCAGGGTCGAGGATGTTCGACGTCGGACCTGCACACGGCGCGTCTCACGCGCGTCGCGTCGGCGGGACAAGGACGGCGCGGTGAGGACCGCGCGATCTCTCTGCTGGCCGTGTCGCGCGAAGAGAGAGGGAGAGAGAGAGAGAGAGAGAGAGAGAGAGAGAGAGAGAGAGAGAAAATGGGAGACGAAAGGAGAAAGAGGAAGAGAGGGGAGGGAGAGCACGATGCGCCGGGCCCCGGTGGGAAAGAAGAGGCCTGAGAGAGTGGATCGAAGATGTAAGGAGGCCCGTGCATCACCTGTGTCGGCCCACGGCCCACGGCCCACGGGTATTGCCGCTGGCGTGCCGATGCAACCTGGCGGCCCGAGCTCTCCAGAGAGGGGGCCGAGGAGCTCGGCAGGCCCGCGGAGCGGAGGGGGCCGCTGCGTGTGTGACAAGTGAGGCCCCGGGCCCCGGGAGGTATCAGCCACCACCACACGCGCGTACGTGCCCGCCGGCGGGACGGGGACGAAGAGGAATCAGCCGCGAGAAAGACCGAGACGGCTCCGATCTCCAGAGAAAGAGGGCAACAGTGTTCTCTGTTACCGCGAGGGTAAAGGGTGGAGGAACACAAGGTCTGGGAGCGAACGAGACAGAGTGAGAGAGAATGAAAGAGAGGAAAGGAGAGCCTGCCCTCCGGCGCTCGTCCGACGGCATTCCTTCCACCGAGCGAGTCGCCTCTTCATTCTTCTTATCGGCTGTTCCTTCTTCCTCCCCTTTGTACTCCGTCGATTCTCCCTCGTCGCCACCCTGCCACCCCATCCCATCGAACCGACGCTTAGGTCCCAATTTTAGCCTCGAAAGACGGCTAAACACCCGACTTTGTCACCTGCCGCCCCCTTGACCCTCTGTGTCGGCATCTGTCTCTTTCTACAGCCGGCTTTTTCTTTTTCCGGCTCGCGGGCCTCTCTTGTCGGAGTTGGTACTCTTACGAAGAAGTCGGGGAACCATCACCCCTACCCTTGCTTTAGGGATTCCGATTCTTTTGTCCACGCGAGCGGTCGACGATCTGCTCGTTACATGCTCTTAGCTGGCAGAACCAGTGGTTCTGCTAGTGACAATGGGAATCGCGGGCAGGCAGGAATGATCCACGAAATCGGTGCGAATGCTGATTGTACAGCTGTTGTTCGATTAGCATTTTTGTGTCTTCTGTGTTGCTCGAGGATACGGTGCTCGGGTCGCTTTGTTCTGGATCCACGTTACCGCAGGTGAAGCAAATAACAAAGAGGATATTGAATTTACAATGTTGAAGGGCAAATTGTAAACAGACATACAATCAATGTGGTCTGGAGATGTGGTAACAGTAGTCGAGTCGGATGATATTTAATGCAACTAAGTTGCACACCAGATCCGCATGCGAGCATCCGTATTTGCAACCTTGGTATCGCGTTTACAAATCGCAGATCTTTGTGCGAGCGATTTCTATCATGCAAAGGATTCTATTTTGACAATTTCGACGTACGATTCCGTTTTACATAATTGTAACGAATATAGATGGTGTCTCTAAAATAAGAAACTTAGAGCTCGATACCATTTGCATCGATTGCGTTAATTCCCAGGAAAATCGTTCTCGCCGGTTTAGAACCGTCGCTGCGAAGTCACGGGAACCATGGGTCGAGACTAATGGGTGCTCTCGTTCATTTAGCTAAAACGCGTTCGGCCGAAACATACCGGAGAAAGTCGCGGAAAAAAGAGAAGTTCAATTGTCCGACTGGTTTTACTATCGTTCCCTCAACCGCCGGAATTCGTGCTCGAAAGAATGTTCCCCGGCGACGAGGAAAGAGAGAGCGACAGTCCGACGAGATCTACGGCCGATTGTGAGATCGGAGATTAATAAGCCGAGGCTGGCCCCGCGAAGCTTTCCAGGTGATACCGCGTAACACCTTGCTGGTATTTAAATGTAGATCGGAGGACAAGTTAATGAAACAGATAAATAACAGTGCGAAGCTGGAACCGCACCTTCTGGAATCGGCGGGGAGAGATTGTCGGTTGGTGACAGCCAGCCAACCGATCTAAATCCTGATTCTGAATCCTGATATCTGTCCGATCGAACACCAAACAGCGTAATCTAGTGGTCATTGTGAACAACCTTTCGAACGTTTATTTTGATACATAGTAGCTGAGAACACTAATCGAAACTAGTCGAGCCGTTTGAGTATTCCAAGCAAACCTAATGTAGAAAACCGGAGTTGAAAATGTTAAGCTTTAGTGGTAGGATAATCGGAAAAACCTTGCTGAACTTATGGCCTCAGCTATGTCTTGCGACAGGCTTAGATAGTAAGTAACATAAACTATTCACTCGCAGCATTTGCCACCTTATTCAGCATGCTACTTTTTTCTTGCAAGTTGCGATGGTCGCCATTTATGGCAGTTGCCTTCTCGGGCCTCTGTTTTTTAGTGCATCTTTCGGCTGAACAGAGATTTTCGAACGTTATCTATTGCGCTTTTAATATATTGTTCCAGAAACTTGCAACTCGAGAATCGTCGAATCAGATGTTCTGTAATCTGTAATAACTTTGTCGCAACTTGTCTTCAGCGCATGCTATAGTAACGCATTCTTCCTAACGGCTACATTTAAGAACAAATAAGCATCGAGAAATTAGCGTTAGCAAATGAGTAATCGAAAAGTGCAGCAATCCTCAAAAATCATCTGACATGACAAAACATCATGTTCAACTTTGGTGTCCATAAACACGGGCTCGAGCTACCCAATTACTAAAATTCTGGTAAGGAATAACTCGAGGGTTGCTCGGAGACGTTAGTATAGCCGATCCTCAGAAAGCTACCATTAGCAGAGGATCTCCGCGAAGCCGTTTCCCTGGATCCGCGAGGTTGTCCGCGCGAAGAAGAATGATCCGTTCCGAGTAACGGACAGCGTACGAGCGAAAAACCGCCCAGCTGTGTGTATCTCCGTTCAACGTAATTAAAAGTAATTTCCTTAAGCAGCGCCGTATCGGTCGGGGCTGAATTTCAACGCGAGATAACATCAACGGTGCATAATTTATACGAAGCGCAGAAAAACAAATACATTTCCGACGTCGGACAGGTCATTATACGTTGCGTTATTTATCCTTGATGATCATGAAATACCGGTTCCCCGCGGCCGGGCTTACGTACAATAATTAACGTACGATAGTAATAACGATAATTCGTGATCTCGCCCAGCATTCCGCCGCTACCGGACAACCGGCGCGGCGCTGCGCGGGATTCATTCATCGATCTCGATGGCGGGTCCGCTTCGGGATCCGCTCGGAATCCGCTCCGGAATCCGCTTCGTCCGAGCTCGAAGCTGCCGGTTTCGCCAATTGGTTCCGCGACGGTTCCCTCGATTTACAATTATCTAATCGCGACTACCAAAGCGGAATCTGCTCGCTGTCCTGTCCGGTCTGGTCCGGCTTCTGCCGGACGCCAGCAGATTTCGCTTAGAGGGACCGGTAGCGGCGGGTACCTCGGGTGTAGGATAGGTTCCACGGCCCGAGTGCCGCGGGTCGTTTCCTCGGTGATTTTTACTCGCGGCAAATAATAAATTATCGGCCGGCCGTGCGTAATCGGCCTGGAATATAATCTGTGCATGGACAACCGTATCGCGCTGCGGTAGCTGCGGAGGCTCCCTCTTAGCCTACAATCTGTCTTACATATTCATTATGGCTGCAGGGTGAGCAGGTATTATCTCAGATGGTCGGTTTGGAACAACGTATAGCTTGTAATTTTCAGGGGGCCCCATGGACTGCCCCTCTTTACTCTTCTACATCGTCCTCTCACTCCGTCCTTCTCTCTTGTCTTCTCTCTCTTTTTTGTTCTCTCCTCGCCCTCACCCAACCCCCTAGGACCACCGCCCAACTGGGTCCTCGAAAGTGGGAACCGAAATCGAATTTTCGATCTTGCGAAATTGCGTGCGGTCACAAAAGTGTCCAGTTGATACAGGTTGAATCGAGAACACTTAGGAAAGAAAGAAAAATCTAGCGTCGTTGCTTATGGTGATTCTTACGTTTCATGACCTCAAAGCAGAAATATTGGGTTGGCCAATAATAAGTCATTGCGTTTTTTCTCCGTATTATCCCAGATGGTAATACAGTAACAATACGCAATGATTTATTGGCCAACCCAATAGATTAGTTTGTGTTTAACTTTTCTAGATTGAAACAACTCCATCGATAGAAACGAGGCGAAACAATTTGTCAGTGTGATAACTGCAGAGAACGAAGCAATTGATGATGAGATCATTATGTTTCATTCTTCCTTGCGATGCGAATGGGTTACTTCATTAGAACTGTTCGTAGACTTCTCGAGAAGCATGAACAACATCATTAGCAGAGGACCTTCGTTCCAACAAACACATAATCATCTTTCTTCTTCCATGGAACACTTTACATCGTTGCCAACTAATTCTTTTACTTTTATCAAGCTATTAGATTGATGCAGATGAAATGTCAGATTTTGATTACGTGTGAATGTTTGTCTTCCTGCATACGTTACGTTGTTGTTTATGACGTAATCTTTTTTACAGTCTTATTGCGTATTGTCAGCATCGTATTTTGCCAAAAAGAATTCTTTCAAAATTCTGTATTTATGTTATTTACTCTGAGTTTTGTATGAGTATAAATTAATAATTTAATATTAATAATTCGAAAAATTCTTTATTCGAATAATATGAAAAAGTAATATGGAAGAAATAAATCGATAATCTATGAAAGAACACTTTATATTTTATCATTTTCATTCAAATCAATTATTTTCCATATCAATTCCTGTACGAATAAATTCTTATTCGGATAAATTTGTATTCGATTGAATATTTATTCGATAGTGTAGAATAAAACTTTATTCGTCAGTTCTTAATTTTCATCCGTCATTCGAGTAAAATTGTGCCCAATCCTGCTATCAATCTAATATTGTAGAGTTCCCCATTGCTGCTTCATATTGGACACAGTTGCTCCGATCACAAAAATTACGAAGGAGACAACAGGTCCAAGCTAACGTGTCGGTCCCTGAAAGAGACCTCTGAAAAGAAAGTGTAGCTACCTTATTCGCGTGGATTGTATAACTTCGAATTTAAAGGATCGAACGAATGGTCGCACCGTCGACGGCCGTGGTCGTTGTCATTGTTGCGAAGCTATGGCTAACGACCGATGATTTGGTGGTCGGTTCACGTGTCCGTGCACGTCGACGCGCACGCCATCACCTGATGATATCGACGGCTTGACCGTAATTGCCGACCCTGCTCGCCCATCTACCTGCTGGGCCTTGCGAGGGATCCGACGACGGTCCCCGCATTCCCGGAACTCGCGGAGCAGAGCGACGCCTTCCCCAGAGAACAATCAGCGTACCCTGGACCGATCGGGCCCGGTCTCTCGTCACGGTAACTCGGATGCATGCTTTGCATCCGGCCCGAGACCGTACTTTCTGTTCGCAATTGGACAGATTCGTCCGTCGCGAAAGAATCCCGAACAGGCGGGAACGTTTACGGTAGACGGACGGCTATGGTGGCGTGCGGTAGCATAATTGCGTTGTCTCGACGATTGTTCGTCTTACCGTAGGATTGTTCGGCAGTGCTGCATAATTTCGAGTCAAACCTTGTGATTTAAAATTACCGAGCTTGAACAGCTGGGACGCCAACAGCTTCGACAGACAATGATGCTCTATACGCCTCTGCTACACTGTTTCTGGTAAACGGAAACTCTTCTGGAAGATACTTCGAGATTCTCTTTCGGATAACGATGATTTGTATGCATCTGTTGCACTGGTTTCCCTTTCACGCGTCTTTTGGACTTACCTGCGTGCAGTCGCTGCCGGGTTCGTGGAAAATGAGAACGGTTGCAAGGATGAATGGCTGCGGTGACGTGTGGTAGCACAATTGAACGGCTTCTGAATTGCTCGTATTGTTGACAGTAAATTTCCGCGATATTTTTCGGTAAGATACTCCGAAATTTCGAGAACAGTTTCACGGATTTGAATTATACTGCTCTGACAGCTCGATAATGGTTGTCGTGACAACAATGATCTTTGTGCACTTGCTGCACGCTGTATTGGTAACGGTATCTGTCTTCTTTGACATCGTTTCATCCTCCTCGAGCAAAGTTAACTTCGCTGTTCCACATTTTTGGAAAAAGAACATGGTTCGTTTATTAAGTAACAGCTGCTTGATTTTGTTTGTTTCCCGTCGTAACTAAACTGTACTAGGTCAACGAACTTGTCCCGATATCAACCTTATGTGTTCTGTTTCTCACGAGTCACCCTGTATACTCGATTTACGCACGTCCATCATTCGAACGGAATTAATTAAAATCTCGCTGGAGAGTTCAGAGAAAATTGGATGATTAAATGATTATAAGCTTGTCATTCCAAGGTAGAAAAAGCATGTGGATTTAAATCAGCGTGACGACCACCTGTGGTTATAATGTATCGATTGGTAATTAGTTGGTTAGGTTATTGAAGACCGTAATATCTTGGAGCAATCGCAAACTACGAGGACCGAAGTAAAATTTGTTTCTTTATGCATTCATCTGAATAAATGACATAATTGCCACACACAGATGCCCATTTTATGCATTCGCGACAAAAACTTTAATACTGTCTTCGGTATTTATCGACAATGTGTCGTTTGGAAAATGTTCTTTTTTTTAATACTCTTCATAAATAACAGTTTCATTTCTTAATTTATATAGATCTTTGAATGTTTGAATTATCAAGTTTTACAAAATTTTCGTAATTTCTTTCCGAAACTTTACCAAACTATATCAAACAGATTTCGTATTTCTCGCTTAGGTATACAAGAACTTTTTAAGGGAATTGGCACGAGCTCACCATCTTCATCGCTTGGAATATTTGGAAGTTCGACTTCGTTTACATTATTAATGCACATATTTTCAGATGATTCTTATTCAGCATTTCCATATTACTAAATTTTCATTGCTGATATTTGTTGCAACCTCGCAATGAATTTTGCCGAAATTTGAAGATTCTCTCACTGTTCGGATCAATATCTACAATACCATTTTCATTCAAGAGTTTTTAAAAAATACCGCGTAAATTGTGTTATAATTTGCGCGTAAAGAAGAGACTCACGTAAAGGAAAGTGCCCTCCAAATTGAAAAACGGATGCACAAGTCGACCATCGCAATGTAGTCGTGCGAGTATCACAAAAGTGCTTCATTCGCTTTCGCCGAATTCCATCCCCTATTGGCAGCTGTCTACGAAGTCAGGGGTCAACCGAATAGGTAGCAGATCCACAGAATCCTGTAACAATAGCTTCCGGAGGCTCGCGGATCGATAGCCCCGAACAGCGAACAGAAATCTTGTGTAGCTTTCAGTGGCGTTTCAAGGCGAGCGCAGGGTGGAAATCCCTGGAGACCTGCGGAGCAGAATTACGTTTCGATCCCGTGGTTCTCGATAGCACATTTTCTTGACATCAGCGTTACTCGGTCGCGTACTCGGGATGCTGTTGGTTACAAAGTAACAGCGAGAGGAATGAGTAGAAAGAGTGAAGAAAGGGAGCCAAGAATGAGCAAGCATGCGAGAGAGAGAAAGAGAGAGAGAGAGAGAGAGAGAGCGCTCGCTAGCGCAAAAGAGGCAGAGAGGAAGATAAAGAAAGAGAGAGGGAGAGAGAGAGAGAGAGTTGTGGCACAGAGCAGGTGCCACGTGAAGTGAATGACTGGAGGAACGATGGTGGTGGCGGCTTGGCAGACGGAGAAGGGGAGAAGGTTTAGCGAGTAGCGTGAGTGAGGTGTGTAACTCGAGTGAGCGGATAACGCGAGTTTGGTGAATGAGGCGAATGAAGTGAAACGCTCGAAGTCGACGGCGCGTGCAATGAGTGGGTGATACGCTTTCTAATTATCGAGATTAATCCGACGGGAAGTAGAGGCGGTCGTGTGCCAGCTTGACGCGCTTTGCCAGCCGCGCCTCTCTTTTTTTCTTTTTTTCGCCTCTACTCCCTTCGTCGCGCGCGCACCAGACTTGACACCGGTTCTGTTATTTTCCCGCATGCATGCAACCCTACGCCGCACAACATGACCCGCATTCTGACTTGTTTACGCCAAAGGATCGCTACCTTTCCGGAAAATCGTTCCGGGATCAGCGTCCCGCTGCCCGGCGCTTTCGATCGTCCCGACGCTATTCATCCCTCGCTGTGATTCACGTAAACATCGATCCACGGAATGCACCCTTTCGTCATTGACAATACTTCACGGTTTTGCGTTTCGAGTTTGTTTGACTATTTCGGCCTTTCGAAATTTTGCGTTTGTCCACATTTCGAGCGGACCCAGGTGGTACGAAGACAATAGCTACAACAGAACTATAGAGCTGCGATGAAAGATATTTTGGTAGCATGGTTGCGTCTGCTGGTGAACAGAGTTTTGGGTGGCTGCATTGGGGTATTTGGTATCGGCAATGAATGAACTGCGGATTTTTATGCAAAATAAAAATTGTCTGCATTAATTGCAAGGTACAGACGCTAAAGAGACATTTCTTTCGTTCTGTAATTGTTTTATTTAGTTGTAAATAATGCAATATTATTTTTTAATTCTTTAAATGTTTTTAATGTTTTATATTTGATCATTTTTGTCATAAACCGCAGTTAAGTACTTTCTTTTTAGAGAAAACAAATAATTTTCATTCTGCTGGTTACGACAAAGTTAGAATCATAGTGGCGCAAGCCTCATTTTCGAAAATGTTCACTTATGTCTTAGAATGTAATCTGTACATGCGAGAACGTTAAAAAGGCAAGTGAAATGATGATAGTGTTACTGTAAATTATCTTAACAATAAAAGTCGGTAAACCATACATGTGCTAATAAAGAATAACACTTCTTGTTCCTCACAATGAGGGAAATGTAATTTACGCCACTAGGATTCTATTGTAGATTCTAGATAACCGAGGTTTAACAATCAATGAATACAGAAGTACCAATGACTACGAAATTCTTGTCGGTCAAATGCCATACTAAGTAGATTAACCGAGTTCGACTAATCAACGAATGCAGACTCGTCACATTCCAGAAGAACAACTTCAAAGAATCTCTTGTTATTCTCCACGAACTTCGTACGTTTCTATGTTTGCACTTGGTGGCTGAACGATCGTCTCGCAGCCTCCAGAATCGAAAGCCAACACGAGAATAAAGACATTCCTCAGGCGCACTTTATCACCGAACTGTGAAAGACATATAAGGGAGAGGAACGTTTCGGAGCAACGACACAGCCAGTAACCCGATAGCTTAATAAACGGCAACAATGTTTCCACGCGTATCCATGCGTCGCGTATCCCGTTCCAGATCATGCCAGACACAATATCCCCTCAAGTTTCCTCCGGTTGATCGGTGCCGGGGCCCCTCTCCAGCTCGAGCCGCTTTCGAAATTCTCGAGCAGACCAGGCCGCTCCAGTCGAGTCGAAAAGAACGCGCGCGCGCACGCGGGGGCATTAGCATTAAATGACATTAGCATCGTTTTGTACGGTCGGGTCTCTTACAAATTTCCGAAGAAGGAATGTTGCTGGCCGCGGAACACCTTGCGCGCGGGCTGCCGTGGGCAGAGCTGCCAGGGAGCCTGGAATCAGGGCATACTTGTCGTTCTGCCGACGCGACGACGGGGGCAAGGAAGTGCACCGGCAACAATAATCAATGGAGTTGCTGCATTGGGGTGTGGCGCGCAGTACCGGCGCCTCCTTGCTGTCCGACGTACTTCGATCGTGCCCCCTTGCAACCCCCGCCGTGTGCGTCCCCCTCGTTCCCGACACCCGCGCACCCACCGCTCGGCCCCCGCCCGCCGTCTCCTTTTCTCTTTCTCCGTCTGTTCTTCCCGGACGGCTATCCCTCTCTTTCGCGGATATCGACGACCCACCTTGTGCCCTTCCGCCTTCCACTTAGATGCCGCGACCCCGAAAGCCAGCAAGACGCTGCTCTGAGCGACGCGTTGTCTCTAGGATCGTTCTCGGTCGCTCGGAAAATCCGTCCTCAACATTCGGCCGAATTCACCTGCGATCAAAATGTTTCCGAGATTGTCGTTTATCTTCACGAGTGTAGTAGAAATACGTTTTAGTACAGATTTTTAAGTGGATTTTAACAAGCACGGTTCTCCGACATCAGAAATTTCCATTGCTCAATTATGTTTCAACTGCAATTTGTTTAATCTACGACTGTCCATATGTGAAATGATTTAGAGGAGAATGCGATAATGGCGATCTGCTTGCAATGATTACGCAAAGTTACGCATATCATTATATTTATTTTTTTCTTGTAGTTTGTTGGCTAAAGTTTATGAAACGTTACTTTAAATAGGTATGTTACCAATTTTGATTGTATTCTTGCTTCAGTGACCGCCATTACTCCATTCTCCCCTACTATACGAATTAATAAAAATGAAAACCGGCGTTGTAACTGGATAATTTTGCAACCAGATCTATTATCCGAACATTCGTGTCACTCTACTTATGCCGGACGATCGAAGTTACACTGTATTCATTTGTTTTCACTTATTCACGGTATCATTTTAAAGGTAGAAACGTACTATTGTCACGTTGCGTGAAATCATGGGAAAAGTAATACCTGAAATTCGCCCACGCGTGACAAATACATGAACAGCAATCCTGATCGGTTGCTAACAAATTTGAGACAATAAAAATACGCACGCTCACATTGCACGAAAGTCACATGATTCACGTCACGCGATGGTATGTTTATACCTTAACAATTTTTCACAAGTTTTGCAAGAAAATTTGCATCATGCTCATTCTTCTGTGTCAGATTTTCTTGACTTTATAGTAAAGCGTTGCTTGCTCAGCTTTCTAGCTGTTCCCTTGACCATCCATCTTGCTGTTTGCAAACAATTGTTCACAATCCTATAGAAAGGTGAAGAACGTGATCGAAAAGAGCTCGTTGTTCTTGTAGAAAGGATACAGTGCCCGTTGTGTTAATGGAGGAAAGATCTTTATCTACGTGATCGGTATTAACGTGTTAGAGCGTGCATTACAGTCTCGAGTTTCATAGTGTCATTATGATAGCCGGGGTTATAAACCTGAAAGCCGTAATTGTGCATTTGTCCCGAGATTACAGGGTGGCATTTATTTTCTAATAACAGACCGCCTTAATTGCTATACTTTTCAGCCCCCTTTTTCCACGATTCTTTGTAGATATTTATGCGTCTGCTATCTTATAGAATATTCATGAATAATTTACGAATCGTTCTAAATATGGGAGTTACATGGCTCGTTTCTTTTCGTTTGACTTGAGTGCTTGCGAATTTAACATTGTATCAATCTATCATTATCCCTTAACGATCCAGTGCCGCAATGCACACAGCATGCCACTTTTACTTATTGGAGCAAAATGCCGCGCATATTACGGCAAAAATCGTTTTATTATTTTTGTCATTGTTTATTTATTTATCAAACAGATATTCTTCTTTCTCTACAGTTGATATGAAAATCTTCCCTGCATAATTTTTCTCCGTATGAAAAATAGCTCGGACCTAGCGGTATGTAAACTTGAAATATTTCTGAACTGTTAATATATTATTGTGCTTGACCCCTTCGCTGTCACATATATGTGTAACGTTCACGTTCCCATACTGAAAGTAAGCGTTTATTAAATAACATAAACTCCTGGAAAATTTTTATTGGTACGGTAAACAAATTTATTTTAAATATGAAAATAAATTATATAGATTTAGATCGTAATAATATCTGTTCCCACAGTTAACGTTTATTAAATCATATACTAGATCATTTTTTACTAGAGACTAGTTCAATTAATTTTGATCACGTTTGTTGAATTGTTTGAATATTTTCCGAAGGGGGTGCAGTGTATTCAATGGAACATTTGCGCAACAAAGATAAACAACGAAAGAGTGAGCGTCTCAATTCATATACTAACATATGAATATATACTAACAACATATACTAAACCATATTCTCAACGATTAAATAAAAATCTTACGGCACGGTAGAAAAGCAAGGTTTCCATGATCACACCGAAAGATCTGATTAGAGCATATAGGGTAGGCGCAAGTATCCAAATACGCTCTCGAACGGTAGTGTATTCGGAGTGTCGAGAGCCGGCGGTCTCAGTTCGTTTAGCGTTCCCGTCGCAGCCACCCACAATTGATTTAAGCCGTGGGATAATTGGTACCCGGAGTCCGTGCAAGCGCTCTTATCGGCGTATTAAGACAGTTAAACACAGGTTGTCACCGTATCGACAAATACAGGGTTTCAGGTGGTTGGTCGGCCGGTGAGGCGAGAGACGAGGCGCGAGCTGAGGAGAGCTGAGGCGAGGCAAGGCGAGGTGAGAGCCAGGTAAAAGTGCGGGTTTCAGGTTGCTTTGGGACTGGTTCCAAGGCGAGAGCACGCGTGGGTGGAAGGCCAATCGCGGTAGCGCTCTGCCGGCGGAGTGCATTGCAGAGTGCAGGTGCAGCGCAACGGAACAGTGGCAAAAGAAGCGGCGCAGAGCGGCGTTGCGCTGGTCAGCGCTGACACGCCCGGTTGCTCGCGCTTCCGGCGCCACCGTCGAACGCCGCGTTTCACAGCCCGCTGGCGCCTACGAATTCGCAATTGCCGTTCCCGTGCTCTCAGAATCGCGAGTCATGCTCCGCCTTGATTAATGACGACCGACGCGGAGAACCTCTTTAACTGCGATCCACGAAAAACCCGAGCGAGAGCTCGTCCATCAAATCTCCGACGACGCGACACCATCTCTAAACAAATCCTCCGATTCGTATTTATAAAAGAGATTGTCTTGTTGCTCTCGATTCGGCTGCTTCTTTGCTGGCAATTAGGTTGACGGGCGAACAAAAAATCAGCTGGATGGAACAGGACGCGAGCTCTTTCTATGATTTATTTCACAGCTGAGGTGATAAGAACTTCTGTTGTCAAATGACTCTGTAAACCTCGGAGGTGTCTTGTTGTTCTCAATTTCATTTCGACTGCTTCTTTCGTGACAAGTAGGATGCCCATCTCCGGATGAAACGCGGACGAAGAAAGGCAGGATTTATTAGGTGCAGACACGAATTCTTTCTATGATTTATTTCACAAGTGAAGCGATAAGAACTCCTTTGCGCATATTGCCAAGGACGTGATGCGTTTTGGTTTGCACAAACTTGTTGGACACTGTCGAAAATATTTAAAGGTGTTTTATAATTTTGTTCGTTGGTACAGATTATGAGTTTCCGTGCAAAGTAGAAATCTCTTAGGCTTTAACAAGAGGCAGGCGTTAAACGTGTTTCTTTTCTTAATCATTTTAATGAGACGAACACGATATAACAGTATTCTGAAATTCTTTTGATATTTCGTCAATTTCAAAAGTCACCTACTAATGTTTCTCACATAAGTATAAAGTCTGTACTCTTCTTACAACAAATGTCTAAGCACAAAAAAAGTATAATGTCCAATGGAAACTTCGACAGAGAAATCAAAGACACATTCAACTCTAATGGTCGGTTTAATTGAACGCTATTCTTATTAAAGTAATCAACAGACATTTTCCAAAATTCTATTTTTATATTACATTCTAAACGTAATAGTTATAAAATGAATTTGATGAAAATCGACGCACATGCACGACAGTGCTAAATCATCGGCATCAACAGTGCTAAAATCTAGCAGGCATTAGAGCAATTTCGTTATCGCGTGATCGACAACGGAAATGATATGTCGCGCAGCACGAAACCGCGATTAAAACTGCGTGTAATTCGCGTTTTAAAACGTTTCGAGGAAATTCATTGAAACTACGACCCTCTCGATTGGGAAGAGGAAGAGGGGTAACGTAATCGCGTTTTACTTTATCAAAGTTAACCGCGGCCACGAAGTGAATATATCTGAAGGCGAAATTGCCGCGGTTAGTACTAATTACCGACTTCCACTAGAAGTGATTAACGCAGGAATTATAAGACACACCGATGCTTTCTGTGCGTCTGATAGTGTCGATTTCCAATTAGCCGCAATAACGTATAGCCTAGCCGGCTGCGGTAATTGCGTCTCGAATAAATTGCTGGGAACGTAGAAAGCGATGTCGTTTAAATATTATATCCGTGACGCGGTAGACACCGGGCCGCGAGCGAGTGCGTTATTTATGTTAATTACGCGTTGCGTTTTCGAAACGATGCACGCGGATTAGAAACATCGAGTCGATTACAGGCGCGAGAGCCGTGCCTCGCCGGTGAACCGTGCAAAATTTTGAACGGAGATTGATGATTTTCGAAACGGACGCGGATTTAGCCGGTCTTGGGCAATTTATCAATTTCTCCATCTTGCTGAGTCGCAGGAATCGTCGTTATAGTGGACGCAAGTGAAACAGTATCTCTAATCGATGCAAACCTCGAAACTTTCATCAGAGATAACGTCTACACTAAGCTATTTCTGTCCTATCGACGCTGCGTCAATTAATTGTCAAACAGAGTACAAATAGAAGTTGCACTGCAACTAGTTGACTTGTTCAGTCTTTTAGAAACGCTATCCAATTAGGCAAACTTTCCGATTATCGTTCTTCAAGCACTTTTCCACAGCATTTAGAGCATCTTAATAATAATAATAACAACAATGTTTATTTTTTGAACAGAACCAAAATAGAAAGATAGAAAAGTAATAATAACAAGATAATAACGAATGTAGAATGAAACAATCAGTGCCAATATGAGAATTATATAGTGAAGATAGTGGTAGTATGAGTAACATTACAATAATAATAGTAATAAGAGAATTCATGGTATGTAATAATAACAATAACAATAATAGTAATGATAATAATAACAATAGTAATTACAACAACAACAATAATAATAATAGCATTAATAATAAGATGAAGGATTAAGGATGGTTACCAACAATAATAATGGCAGAATGTTTGAACAATGTAAAAGAATTACAAAAGAAATTGAGAGAATGGCAGTAACGATTGGCATTCATGAGTAAGCGATCTAAACAGTTATAATAGTGTGCGAGATGCTTCTGTGAGAAAAAGACGAGAGTATCTAAGATTACAGGCCTGTGCATAAAAGTCGAGTTTTTTGAGAGCTTGAGAGACAGGAGATAGTGTGATTAATTAGTTTGTATACAAACTAATCTTCTAGTTAATTAAACATGTTGGTGTTCGTTGATCTTCACATGAGAGCGTGATTTATTATGCCTGTACTTTTATAATGTCTATTGAAAAATTGCTATAATAATTATAGAAAGCAGGAAATACAGGGTGATTAAGCAGAGTTTCATATTTCTTAAATATCAAGGGAACAACTTGATCCTTTTGGGCAGCTACATAATTTAGTTTAATAAATGATGACTGAAACGATTTTTTGAAAAGTTTACAATCGATCGGAATCCAGTTTGAAAATTATTTCACGACTTTAAAATGAATGAACACGATGCATTAATGCAGCGAAAGATGCAGCGCGAGGCTATCGAAAAGAATCTGTCGATAAAAAGGCTGGCTGACTGTTTTGGTTCTATTTAAGTAGAAAGGGACAGCCAGTCCCGAAGGGACAGCCGCGTTAACATTCGGAACGTGTTCCGTTCCCACCGGGGAGTTTTTCCGATTCACGATGAGTTGCAAGCCTAAATGCTCAGTAGCCCGAAATCCCAGATTGTACCGGCTGTAGGCGACCGCGCCATTGTGCACTCATTGTCCCCCTGAATAAAGAACATTTTTAGACACCACTTAAGCGGCTCCCGATGGGGCGACACACAACTGCGACTCATCCTTATACACTGCAACCTTTTTTCGTTCTCACGTTCATTGTCTGGCTGTTGTGCTTTTATCGGGAACAGTGCTCGCATTCTAAGCGCCGTTGGTATCGAAGAAAAATGCGCTTCGACGGCTATAGCTCATCCATTAAAAATTAGTTTCGATTTCAGAATCGATTTGGAACTAGATCAGAATTTATTTTGATGTTACCGTCTATTTGAAACCGTGTCAGAATTCATTTTGAGTTTACAATCGATTTGGAACTAGACCAGAATACATTTTAAGTTTCGAATCGATTTGGAACGAGATTAGAATTCATTTTGATTTTAGAATCGGTTTAGTACTAGATCAGAATTTATTTTGAGTTTAGAGATAACTTGGAACTAAATCAGAATTCATTTCGATAATACATTCGATTTCGAGTTCATTTAATTTCTTTTGTGTTACTTTCAAAGTTTATTGATTACTATTATAGGAACGAATTTATAATTTCATAATTGATGTAGACGTCAAGTCGGAATTCGCTCCCATTTAGATCTGGTTCAGAATTTCATTTAAGAGTCCAGTAAGATTTCATTTCCATGTTAAGATTCAAGAGAAACATTTTCTCCTTGGATAATAACAATATTTATCTTATACCAGATAATCGCCAGAAGCAGTTAGCATTAAGCTCGTTAATGAGACTAAGTCCGATTTTATCGCACTCGATACCTGAAGTTTCACGTGGGCGCGACAGCCCGAACATCAAGAGCTCCACCAAGGACAACCGTGATGATCCTTGAACTCGCAGCTGCAACCTTCTCTACAATATTACAAAAAGCAACCGGCGAGATCACGCCAGCAGAAACCAGATTGATATTGCATAAAATTCCTTGAAGCGTTCTCGAGCACTGCTTATCCAGAATGTTGATCTTTCGGTGAGGGTAGCTACCGAATACAAACGATTCACGGTTGCGATCTAGGTTAACGATTGTCCAGCGATCATCGTTGGACATTGTGCAACGGGTCTTTGTTGATCCGACGCCTTCGGGATCATTGTGTGTCCAGGTAGACCGCCAGGTGAGCTATCGGTGGTAGGAACGCCAGGAAATTGGCCGGAGGGATAGGGTAACAACATATGGGTATCATTAAGCGTAATAATCGTTACGAAAATGAATGCCGGCGCATTTATCCGACATCCATACCGCAATTAATAACGCGCCGGGAAAAGTATAGCGCATAATGCGCGGCTCGTTGTTGCAGAAACGGTAGGAACAAGATCTGTTACACGGTCGGCTCGTTTCTAATTGCGGATTGAATGATCGAGCGCGCACCAGCCATCTTTGTGGCTGTGCTTTGACTATCCCCAATGAGCATTTGTCCACCGTTATCTCTCTCCCCCGCGTCCGTTGATTGATCGCGGGCCGAAAGTAAGATCGTTCCGGCTGCAACATTGGCCGAGGCCGATTGATCGATCGGCGTCGGGCACGCTCTTCGTCTTGTCGGCGAAAATAAATGTCATTCCTCTGCCACCGCCGCATACTTATCCGCGGTTATATTGCTACTTGCACGCCTAAGCAAAACCCCCTCTACCGGGCTGCTAGACCCGCGCTCTCTATATGCGCTCCCTATCGCGAACAGATCTTGTCCGTCGTTGGATACATATTCGCCGGTAACACCATGTCCATGTTATCTGCGCTAGCTTAGGCTACCGGATCGGCGGGTAGCAATTTCTAAAATTGATACCGGCGACGCCAGCAGTCTGCGAGGGCCGACTGTCAAGTTCGAATAACAGCCTTGGTTTGTCTCGGACGTAGACAGCTCGCTGTCTATTTATAGACGAACAAAAGTACTCGCCTCTTCCAGCTGTATCGCAGGCTGTAATTTCTTGTCAATCGATTTCTATAAAATATCCGGTTTTACGCGCGCTTTCGTTGCTTTTGTGCATACTCGTTACGTAGGCTCTTAATGATGGGGAAACACTTTTAGAATACCGTTTGAAGCGGCAGGTACAGTTCAAGCGAAATAGTCTATTCAGATAGATTTAGATATGGCGGCCTCGCGGTTCTTCGCGAGGTGAACACTCTGAAGAATTTTTCCTTGTGCATATGCAAAGTACTTCGTTGCACTTTGAAATTTCGTGGGAAATACTAAAGCATAAAGATGAGAAAAATGAATAGTTGCGACACAAAGTTGCAAAGACAATAGAAGAATTTGAGAATAATATTTCACTTCATTCATTTATTTACGGGGAAAACCCTTTAGTACAAGAGAAGGTAACACACAGAGAAAAGCAAATTAAAATATCGTTCAGAAATTTCTGATATAAAACATTCAGTTTCATTGCATTGCTGTCTTTTACAACCGAAGAAACAATAGAAGACTTCTATGACAACCCTTTCGAAGAATTTGTAGCTGATTTGATGCAATATTTTTTCCCACGTGTGTTTTAGATTGGACCTCTGTTTAGGTGATAAGTAGGAATACCGGTGATCGGTGATTACCGATCAATTTGCAGATCGTTATCTCCCCAGCAACGTAACTTCGAGGCCGGCCATTGTGGTTAACGAGCAGGCGAGACGCGAACAATGTGGAAGTTGATAATTAGATGCCACTTGTGTATCGGGACCGTTTACACTTGGCAGGGTCTACAATTTCGAGGCAGAGCCTTTCACTGGGCCCCGTTAATCGCTACATGTGTCCGTCAAGCTGAATAAAGTAAATTATACGAGGCGGTTGCTTACGTGTTGCGAATCCCGCGTGCTTCATTATTCGATGCCACTGTTGTAACACTCTGTATTGTCGGGAAGATAACTGGCTTCGAACTTCATACTTCGGGCCCGAAGTATCCACGGGACGGGCATATCCCGCGAGACGCGTCAAAAATTCTTCAGGATTCCCTCGACGTATAATTAATGTTCGCCGAGGAATCCGCAAAGAAACGATTTTTTCCGTAGTGTTTACAAAGGTTTATCAGCAATCAGGATGATGCATGGCCAAGGCGGCGCAAAGTATACTTACCGGCCGATCTAATAGCAGCCTTCAACCTGTCCGCTGCAAGTTTACAAACTATTCGCAAGGAAATCCCTCCTCATTTCAATTTCCCTCGATACGCGACGCTTAATTTGCCGAGGAGTGTAGACAAAGTTAGCTATACGTCGTTCATTACGAATCGATTAAGTTCATGCAGCCATGCAATTTTTGTACCTTTCGTAATGTACAACGTCAGAGCTATATCGCAAGTAAGTGTTTAATCATCCTAAGTAAGTGTTTAAAGTATCGTTTTATGAAGACGAGGATCTTTCGAAAAACTCGGACTACTTTCTTTAGGGATCTAGCTTATGTAACAAACGCATCAATAATGGAGAAAAATGAACAATGCGCCCAGAAACTCTATTGCATACACGAACAATTGACTAAACTCCTTCGTTCCAGCTTACATTATAATTAGACTGCGGATTTTACGCACTTATAGGAAAACTAAGTATGTGAAATATCAAACTGAAAAGAATTTAATAACAAGCCTACACTACCTTTAACTTAAACTATTGACAGAAACAATTTGCTTTTTCTTCACTCCTGTTTCTTACGACCGTCTTTGAAATTTTTTATTTTGCATAAAGAACCACAGTCAATCATAATACAAGTAGTGAAAAATGAAAAAAATACATTTGAACAGTTTTAAAATATAAACGAATTTGACAATGTTAAAACTATTTTGAAACGTTATATAACAATTTTAAGTGATGTGTCGGAGTCACGAGTCGAGTGTAAAGATCCCAATGTCGAGAGACGCGAATTTTTCTATCAATTTGAATGAGTCGACTGCACAAAGAGCATCCTAAACGCAGCAGCAATCAGTTGCTGATCGATTAATGCTAGCCTAGATGAAGTAGGTCGTTCAGTCTGCCGGCAGAGCCAGAGGACCTAGATACCTCGAAGGCTCGCCCTTCAGCCATTGTGTCGGAGCCACCCTCGTCGGTGGCCCATTACCAACAAGCCGCTCGGTACAATCGGTCACTCTCGTCATTACGTCGCGTCTAATCATCCATCAGCCGTCGATGGCACAAATTAGAGAGCACACGGGCCACGACAAACCCCCGGACATCGAGCCAATCGCAGCCCGGCCCGTCGTGGCTCGCGCTCATAATCGGTGTCCCGAGTCCCGAGCGTATTCATCTCGCGGGACAATGCGAGAAAGCCGATCCGGATACAATGCGAGCCGCCGCGGCTCGTCGAGGCCGGTTCACATCTTCATACCGGTCCAGGGCACGCAATCAGCCTGGCCGAAGAGCGTTGTCAATCTCGTGGACGCAAACCGTACTGGCAGCGCAGCGAAACGCAGCAGAACGATTTGCCGGTGCAGCCGGCGGGTAAAACTTCGTTTAGCATCGCATCGGGGTGAAACAAACCGGTCGCGTGCGTGTTCGCCTGCGTACGAGGAGCGGGCCAGAGGGTCAATCTCCTCCGTGTCTTATTCTTGTTCTTCTTCTTCTTCTTATTGATCTTCCCTCTTTCCCTTCCGCGTGGCCATTTTCTCCTCGCTGCTCTTCTTCTTCGGACTCTTCTTGCTCCCGCGTGTCTCACCGACGTCAGACCGTTTCCACTTCAACTTCTCTTGATATTCTTCTTCTTCTGCTTCTGTTTCTTCCTCTTCTTCTTCTTCATTATCAACCGACCCCCTGTTCCCCCGCGGCCAACCGTCCACTCGATTCGCTCGCCCGGAGGTCGGACGTCATTGTCTCGTCTCCGGAAAGCGAAAGCGATCCCTAAAAAGAACGAGAAATTGTATTCAATCCGGTAGACGAGCCGGCTAAACAATCGGCTACGTTCTGGGTCGATTGAACGCTTGTTGATTAGGATTTTACGCTTGGCGTGCGAGTAAGAGATCATCCTATCTATCGCTCGACCGTAAATTGCACCGCAAACGTGCATAAAATCGAGAAATGGGAGATTGAAGCAAGATTGTAGCAGCTGTTGATGTTTTCCAGACTTTCCACTTTAATTTTCACTTTCTTCTGATATTATTATAAAATACGTCTTTGATAATTTTTGTCACAAACTGTAGAGACATTAGGAGAATATAAGGATATTATTACATTATTTTCAACTTATCAAATATTGATTGATTAAAAATCAATTTTACACTGATATTAATGAATACCTTTTCTGAATACCTTATTTTTGGTGTTTATAGGCATTATATGACCGCCTGAGATGAAATCTTGAAACAAATTTATAATACAGGGTTGTGCTAACAATATAACTCACATTTTTACAATAATGTGCAAGTGTCCAAATACTTATGCACGTTAAGTGCATACAGCTTTCAGAGTTTAGGAGCATCTATGTTTTCTGAAAACGACTACTTATCTCGCTTTGGCTAAAATTCGTCCTGTGCTCTCTTGCCCATCCCCGAAAGCCATAGAAATACGATTCAAGTATCTGTATGTTCATCGCATCGTGTCGTACGTACGATCACTAAATTTGTTTCATTCTGTGAAACGCATCCCGATTCGACTGCAAGATTTGAGCCGAAGCTCGTAACTGTATAGTTTAGAGGGCATAATGGCGCGCGCTAATAGACTCATCCCTCGATAAGAAATTTAGTACTTGAACGCGCATTAACCTCGGGATTGCGCGCTAAATTTCACGGAATACTCGGAACATCCCCGTCGCCCGGGTAATTCATGCTATTATCGCGAACGCATCATCATAAATTTGCATAGGCCATTACGACACACTCCGCGTCGTCACGCAAAACGAATCTCTGTTCACCTTCGAGGTGAATCGTCCAGTCGTTCCACCACACGGCGTTTGGACCACCTGGAACAGCCGCGGATCTCGGAAAAATCAGAGCGATATGGATCATCGGGAACCGTTGGAATCCAGCCGCGAATGCCTCGAGTACGCTTTTAGTCGCGTTCGCATTTGCGTTGCAGCTGACTCCCGACGAGATTCAATGACCTACGCAAGCAAGGCGACCTTGCTTGTAACCTTCAGCGAGGAAAAAACCGATGGCAATCAATTAAAACATTCCGAGGCGACACTCGGCAATTCGGCGCAATTAGTTAGACCGCGTTGCGACGCATCGTTAAGTTGGAGGTAGCAGTGACTGTTGCAATGTTGGCATGAACGGACAATCGCGTTTGTCGAAGTCAGGCCGGTGACGGTTGTGCTGCGATTTGAAAAATGATTTTAGATTGGCTCTTTGATAATAGAGATGATAATATCACAGCGAAAAACTTTTATAGTACCGATTCTTTTGAGATTTTACCATCAAATTATTTATTCATATATAAACACTATTCATAGATAAACACTCATTCTTACAAGAAAAAAATCATAACACATTTTGAATAACGGAGAATCAGTGAATCAGTTTATAAAGTCTTTTTTTAAATCTAGTAACACTGCATGCAAACATGTCATCTTGTCACGACATTGCCGATTTTATGCACGTGGACCAAAAGTGATTCAATTTGAAATAGTAGTTCAAAAGAATTTAAAAATGTCATTCTATTATTTTCGATCTAGTAAAATTATTCATTTAGTTCCTATTTCTTGCAATTGGCGCAGGCACTATTATTATTTGCGAATGCTGTAGAATGAAATGTCCCAATTTCCTTGGATAAATCTTTGCGATTATATGTGAGTTACCCGGTTCTACTACGGCGAAAATAGAAACTGCGCTGTTGCGATCGTGGATCTTGAGCGAAGCTCGTCGAAGCTCACGAGTTCGGCAATCGCATCGGGACTCTACGTGGAGCAGCACCCTGGCTGGAGGCGTCTGTCCCGGCGCAGCTGCACGCACGTGAGCAGAGGAATCGCCGTGAAAGGCTAACGTTATAATAACGGTCGTAACAACGGCAAGAAGTCGTAATTTAAATTGAGTTTCTCGCTTGTCTGCCGGTAATAGCTCTATCGCATGCTACTTAAACGGAAACGGGAAAGGCAGAGCAGCCGCGACGACGAAGTCAACGGCGAAGGCAACGACGGCGGCAGGGGGAGGGAAGGTCGATTGGCAGCGAGGAGAGAGGTAGATGGATCGAGAGCTCGGTGGGTGGGTGTGAGCGATATCTCCGGGCACAAGCTGGGGTGCGCTGATCTAATTGATAGCCGGGCTGGGGACAGAGCCAGGATATGACGCGAATCCATTGTGGCCCACATTATTATAATATATATTATAATAGGTATCCTCCGTCATTGGTAACGGAGGCAGGCGACGTCGGAGCGAGAAATATGCGGGAAAGAAAGGGACGGGGTGACACGATCATGCTGGTGTAATAATCCGGCGACATTGTTCGGCTCGACAGTTAGGGAGTGCGGTCAGCAAGTGCCAGACAGATTGCGGGATTTAGCGACGCGACGACACCCGTGTGTCTTCTTCGTCATCGAGGTGCAGAGTGCTTCGACCACCCTTCCCGTTGGTGTGAGTTCGATCCTGTTTTTGCGATTAACTTGCTATTATTATTAACGCTGTAAGCAGATGCGATGTTTGGTACGAACCCAGCAGAATGTTTGTCTACAAACATACCATTCACGATCGTGACAACGGTATCTGACAAAGTCATTCTTAGTCGGACAAGTTTCAATGTCATTCGAAAATTAATACTAGGCTTAATTTATGATTATTCAGATTGTACAGATGCATTTATGAGCGTTTATCTCTTGTTTTATTTCTTGCGTCAATTATTATAGTAACACTCGTTAAAAGTGAGAATAAATGTTGAAATTTTTATAAATTAATATAAAACAGCCGCTTTTAGTGGTCCGCAAATGTAGTAATCAGAGTCCAGGGCAAAATCTAGTAAAGAACATGGCAGAGCGCCTTTCTTTAGTCATAGTCAGAGAAAGCTAAGACCTTCATTTGCCATACTACGACAAAAACGGTGTCCCTGTAAACTATATTACGATATGTTTATTTCTTCGTTCGAAGATTGTACTTGAAAGCTTAGATTCAAGGATTTAAAATGATACAGTTTCAGATATAGTAGTGTCCTCTGATCAAGACATATTGGACAGTTTTGATTTCGCGAAATGACAATATATAGTTCGCAAACGTCGTTATAAACTTTAAATGGACAGTGAAATGTAAGTGTCAGCGAGAAGTTGAAGGTAGCAATCATTTGGCTGGGAAGGTATCGGCATCATCAGGGATCGGAGTAACCCTGGAAGTGGATGTAACTGTGCGCGTTGGCGTCGCATTTCTGGAGGATCTTCTGGTGGCGTGGTTCCGTTGAGTGGATCGCGTTGACCCACGCCGATGATCGGGTGGCGTTAACGTTGCCGTCTGGCAACGTATCTCGAGTGAAATCCTCCCCAAGTCGGCAAATAGGAGGCCGCCGCACATGCTCGGGTAACATCTTCAAAGTGGTAACTGGTGATCTCCCTCGGCCCCGGGAATTCGTTAAAAGACATGCTGGTAAGTCGTGCATGCTGCGCGAGCGTGAAGTGAAATTGAAGCGCAACCACTTGAAAATGAACGGGCATAGGCTTCTCCTCGGCGGGAAAGTCTTGCGAATCCTTGGCATTGCCTCTCGTTGAGAGAGAGATAGAGAGAGAGAGAGAGAGAGAGAGAGAGAGAGAGAGATGCGACGGTCGCTTGGCGCATCGCTGGAACTTATAATGAAGAAAATCCTCGAGACGATCGAATATAGGAGACACGCCTATATAGAATTACTAAAGCGAGGCGAGCGGTACGAGCACGATCTTTTCCCTTGGCGGTAGCGGTCGCGAGGCGACGCGACGCGTGCAATCCCTTCGAAGCGGGCTGAGCGCCGCGACGCCACCCTTTTGCCAGCCTTCGAATTCAAAGTGTCCTCGTTATAGCCGAAGTGGATGCTGCCCGAGCCCCCGGCCCGCGGTAGCATCTAACGTTTAATTGCATCGGACTTTAGCGCCGGATATAACTTCACTGCCGGAAATTAACAGGCTTTAACTATTGCCTATACACCAGGCGATCTACGCTCGCATATAAATTATCAGGCCGCGCGGTCTCTCCTGTTCCCGTTCCGGGGAGACCGTAAAACCTGCTCTCGCTCTCAGCCACGATCCGATCCGATCCCATCCGATCCGATGCGATCCGCATGCTCTACTCACCAACACGCGAGCAGATCCAGCGGTGGGAATAAGCGCGCGCGCTCTGAATTGCCTCTGCTTATGCGCGTGTCCGCCCCTGGACGCCCGTTATTAGAAGATCGAGCGAAACGTCACGGTGTGATAATTAATGCCCCGATACTAAGGCGAACCGCCCGACCGGCTCGTAGTTATTACCGATTATGCAATATGTTTGCGAACGCGTTCGAGAGCCCCTCGATACCCCCTTCCTGCCCCCTGCCTCTCCTTCGTCGCGACCGTACCCCCTCGGTGCCCGTTTCAATTAGTTTCAAGTGCAACAGCTCCGCCTCATAGCGAATTTCTGCTACAGTGTTTTATTCGCCACCGTAGATTACCTTCGACCTCTTTGGACCCGGTTCGTTCAGCATTCGATGTTGGACTCATGCTGGTTCTAATAGATTCCAGTTTAATTTGATATTTGAATTTTTTATATGGAGGCACGAATTCAATACGGCATCTAAGAATTGAGGGACTCGGTGGGAAGTACGTACATGGCACATATGTGCCAATTAAGTTTTCTTTTGTTTTGTTAGTCTTTTGGATAGTCATGAATTAATTTTATGGTCATTGGCCTTATATAAAAACTTGGCGATGTTAGCAACATTAAACATTTAATAAAAAATGTGATAATAAAAAGATTTTGGCGGCTATTTTTTTATATAACATTTAAAATAAATATCGTTCGGAATTACATTTTCTATGAAAATCACAATCTATTTCAATGTACTCTTCTCAAAAATTATAAAATTGAGACACGAGAACCCCTCTACAGCTGCTAGACTGACCAGTGTGATTATCTGATGTCTGATTTACTAGGTTTTGTAGGATTTCATTCAGGGGTTGCTTTTCACAATAAAAGAGAAAAAAACAAATTTCCAGTGAGACGAGTGCAAAATAGTTGGTATATACACTGACCGCTCGATATAATACTGTAGAAAACAATTGATGGTAAGGTCATTAATCCTTGCTGCGCAAATTGGTTAACGATTAAATCATGAGTCAACGATTGAATCGTGGGTTAGCGAGCAACGCTGTTTCTTAACGAATGTTACAAACTCGTCTTCACAATCTACGTTCACCGTATACAGGAAGTAGAGATTGACGTTCTCCAGTTCCATGACCCACAAAAACAACTCAAAAGTAATCAAATTTGCATCAAGCCGAACAACAACAAACCCCCCGACAAATTTTAATTTCACCTGCGCAAGGCGATCGATCGGGCTCGCTCAGCTCCGCCCTCGAACCTTAATCTTGCATCCCCTGGGCCGAAACAAGAAACATAAGACGAGCCAGGTTGCCCTGGAATTTCGCGCATCCACGAAAGAGCACACACAAAGAGAAGAGCCGGCTCGAGATCGACGACGTTTATCGAGTCGGATCATACTACTCGGAGCGTAGGGGCACACGGTTAGATGGTCCGCGACAAGCCGGGGCCCCGCGTGCCAGCACCGCGAGTGGTGGTCTCGGTGGTTCGAACTTATCGGACACCCGATGGGCACGGCCGGGGCCCGAAATAATTGCCCGCAGTGAAATATAAATGATACTAAGATTGTGGGTCCAAGAGGGGGACTGTTGCTCTCCGAGAGGAAGAGAGATATAGAGAAAGAGAGAGGGAGAGGGGTTGGACTTGGCGCGGCATGGTGCGGCCATGGTGCGGCACGGTGGTGCTTTCTACAACGTCCGTGGCTCCTTGCCACGTGTGCACGTATGCGTGCGTGGCCCGTCGACTGGCTACTTGGTACGCGAGACGTACGCGCACGTAATTGCGTGCCCGTCCTGAAATTATTCATCTCCCCGGCCGCACGGCTGATCCCAGGCACCGCACGGACCCGGCCAGCCACCACCGGAGCCGGCCAGCCCCAGCGGTATGATAATGCATAGAAGTGCCAGTCATTATACTTATACGTAGCCGGTGTATCCACTGCCCATCCTACCTACTCGCTACGTAGATTACACCACCTCGGTAGCCCCGCTCTTCACCCCCGTACGCCTACCCGCTACCTTCTCTTCTCTCGGCGATCTCTGTCCCGCCGCGTGCCCGCCGAACCTCCTCCTCCTCCTACTCCTGATTCTCGTCCTCTTTCTCCTCTTCCTTCTTCTTCCGATCCTCTCCGTCGAGATGAACGTACACGTGAACCTACGTAGACGAGACCACCGCGCGTTTTACACGTACCGACCACTGCAACCGGCATCAACAGGGCCGCTCTGAGATGCTCCGCGACGCCGAGATAACGTGGTTGCGTTTGGGGGTGCACTTTTGCGCTCAAGTCCAGCCTCGTTGAGTCAGGTGCTGCGTCGCGGAACTTTGGACAGAATGAGCTTCCTGGATGGACTCTACAGTCACTTGCGTGATTGCTGAAATTGGAGTTCGTCTAGAACATGAAGATGTTGAAATTTTGATCTTCGAGGCGGGTCTAAGTTTGGCTCCGTAAATGTCCATTAGTTTGAAGATGCAGAATGAGAGAATGCTGTCTGGGACGTCGCTTTTGGAAAGATCAAAGTGGGACGTAAAGTATGTACGGGTATTTTCAATGCTGTCTGCTCACGAGTTGCCTATTCTACTGCAGATACTAGTTCGTACACCTGAAAAATGTTGTTTCATTTGCACAGATGTTGTTGCACATTCTCAACTTATCTTTTATTAGAAACTCAACGTTTAACGTGTACAGTGCTTGAAATTTATGTTTAACCAGTTAGCTGTATTTAACGAGTATGCTTGTCATAACGCAAAGCGTTGCCATTTCTTCGTGACGAGTATACTCGTCAGAAACAACTAACTGGTTAAGAAGGACGTATAATTGGGCATTTTTTATTAACCCTTCGTTGTCACACTTTCTATGCGAAGCTGGTATGCCATACAATTTTTAAACAATTGTCACTCCAAATCTACCACTGAGACCTACAAATTTTGAAATACAATTTGAACATTTTAGACCATTATTTTCTTTATTGGAACTCGATATCTCACTTCCAAATATATTGAATTAATTCTTAATTTCACTTCTTCGAAACAATTTCGAGCCAATGTCACATATTTTATAAAAGTGTTTCATTTAAATAAATTATAAGAAACTTAAACATATACTGTATAGTTGCAGTAACTTACACATTTTTTAAAGAGATTGCAAAAGCTAATTGGTTGAATAGTGCAGCTAATAGTTGAGGCCCTGCTGCTTTAGGGGACGTCTCAGAGCGTTCCTAAGACAAAAGGAATTAGTTGCAGACTAGATTTTTGAACAAAAAGCTGCACTACGTTCCAAATGAGGATTCCCAAGAAAAAGCGGGCAACAACCATATTATCTATGGCGTTCAAGCCTGCGTGGTCGGAACCCGGCGATCATAAAACAATCTGGCGGACCGTGAAGGCTAATTTCGCGAGAGAACAACGGTAACGTGTCGAGTGAGCTTCTTTCGCTGATTCCCCGGCGTTTTCAGCCGCGATGGCGATTCGGCGGCGCAATCTCTTCGTCGTTAACTTTAATAATGTTTGAATATCGCGGTTTCTTTCTATGGTTTCCGAGCGACTCGAATTTAAATTGCCACACACATGGGGACCGTCGGCAGTGGCTCTGCCACCGCGACCGAGATATCATTCGCCTTCCGGCCACGGGGCAGCGCGGAAATTCGGGATAAATTGCCCCGCGAAACCGTTCCGTTTAAAAACGAATCACCCTGGGTATTATCCTAAGTGACTTTTAATGACTCGGACGCTGCTTCGTCGGGGAGATCTTCGGCTCGGCTCGGCTCCGCTCCGCTCCGCTCTGCTCTGCTCGGCTCGGCTCCGCTCGGCTCGACTTGCCATCGAAATTCGGTTGATCGCGGAGTCATCGTCCTTAACGCCGAAAGAAAAGTGGAGCTCCGTTGCGTCGCGTCGGCCCTCGGTGCCGGAAGAGAACGGGTTTCTGTCTCGCTGGGGACGAGACGTTAATAAGTGAGCTGCCCCGCTCGCGAGCATGAGCGCGAGCGCGCGTGCACACGCGTAATCGCCGCATCGGCCGTCCCACGACGACGCAACGTCCGCAAGTGTAATTGAACTTTCCGAGAAAAAGAGATCTTATTGTATGAAATCTTCTTCGTTCCGGACCCGGACCCAGACCCGTTGTAAACGCTCCCGAGAAGTATGTATACAAGATAATTGCACGCTGCGCGGCCACGATGATTGCGCCCGAATTTCGTGCATCGGAATCGCCCCGCGAAATTACGGGGCAACGTGTGCGCCGGACATTACGCCAGGCACTATGCGCAATTTCTCCGGAACTGAAAAGATGTTTCCAACGGCGGGGAACATCACAATTTATTAGGTGTCCCTGGACCACGCCTACGAAACGCTACTCGTGGAATTCCTCCGGCGCTGCTGCATTCTCTAGGCGCAACCGCCGCGCTTGCATTTCCTAGGTACTGCGTTCCGGGACTTGTGAATTGCATGCAACTCTTAGATGGGTATGCTTGGTATTCACCTGCGTGTATAGGGAAGACTCCTAAAGTTAGGTTTGATGATTGACGTGGCTCCGATCTTTATGCTAAATAAGAATTAACCCTGATAATTGACACAGAAGTTGTAAGTAGACTGCAGACTTTTATACAAAATAGAAGTCAGTTCTGATAACTGAATTAGCCCTTATAGGTACATACACTGCCGATCTTAATTAACATTTAACGACTCACTTAAACATTTTCTGCACCTGTTGCAAGAAGCAGCCCCTTAGGTATTTCCTGCTTTGATAATTTCAATAAGTCGAACATGGTACACCAATAAACTGCGGGTTTTATGCATTTATGGCAGAAATGAGTGGGTGTAATTTATAACCGTGAAATGATTAATCTTAATTGAGGACGTTGTTGTATTAATTAAAATTCATTAAAACTATTAAAGAAGGCAAGAATATAGTGCTTGACTCGTATGCTCGGCAATGAATGCAGAAAATTTTTATTTTGCAATAAAAATCCGCGGTCTATACATCAATAATTTCCATCTCTTTCAGCCTTTTTACTGTTTAAAATTACAGTTATTCATTTCTGTAAAATATTTATAAAATTCCAGAGAGTTTCGTAGTAGCAGTTTTACTAATACCGTGGCGAAGACCGTAAAAAGTACGTGAGTTTCTGAAGAGAATTTATACAATCTCTGTTCAATCATCGATCATCTTAGATTACGTCAAACACTGTATTATACTGAACATCGTACCAAATCAACAAAACCGAACTGTTATAACACAATCTCTAAGAGATTGTGTGCAGAGAGGCAGACCACCATTAATAACGAAAATCATGCAAGTGTCAAATACTGATCTTCATGAGCTACTATTACGATATAATGCGGAAAAGTATACGATCCGCGCACCTTTCCATATCATCGATCTTCTACTTCGAGTCAGTGGAAATACTCCTCCAAATTATAGATGCGGAGCACATTCGATCCAAACGTCTCGAGAGTCGCAGATCGCGCCAGATATATTCCGCACAAACGAATTTCATTTCCAATCATCTCCGAGTTTTGTCATTTATCAAGATCCCTTGACAGCGAGAAGACCGACCAGAAAAACGAAGGAGCCTGCGTAAGAATCGCTGGCCACCGAATCGGCAAGAAATCGGTAATTTGATCGTCGTTTCCGAGGCGACGGTACTCGGAGCGATCCAGCGCGGAAATTTCTCGCGATCCGCGATATCCGACCCCGTCCCCCGAGCCCCGGCATGGTCCCTTTGTTCCAGGATCCCCGAAGATAATGAACAGAATTACGGCGCCGGTTTTTGTTCTAGAAATTACACAGTAGTGTGCGGCTGCATGTCTGTGGCTGATTGCTATGCCCCGCCGTCTCCTCACGGCGATACACCATCGCCGGCGTGTCTGTATGTATAGCGTACTCGGGTATCGCGTTCGAACGAACCCGCGACACACGTTCGTTTATCCACCAACACAGGTGAGCCTGAAAACAGGAGGGAGGAGGGAGGGCTACGGTGAGCCCGAGGGATTACGTTCGGCGTGATTGTGTGTCGGTGGAACCCACCACCGCGCGAAGACGAGGAGGCGAAGAGGAAGAGGGGGATCAGGAGGAGGAGGAGGAGAAGGTGGACGACGAGGAGGACGAGGAAGAGGATGAGGAGAGTCGCCGCGAAGAGGGTCGGCGGGGAAGGGGCGGGGACAGGGACACGGAGTAAGCTCTAATTGCATTCAATAAAGCAAATAATAGCAAGCTCATTAGAGCAGAGAGAGGAGCTGGCGAGTTGACCGCGGCTCGTATGCCAACCTGCCTACGCTCGGACGGAGGAAGAAGAAGAAGAAGAAGAAGAAGAAGGGGAGGAAGAGGATAAGGGAGAAAGATGGAGCACGGTGGACGAGAGAGAAACGAGAGAGAAACGAGAGAGAAACGAGGGAGAAACGAGGGAGAAGCAAGAGAGAGAGAGAGAGAGAGAGAGAGAGAGAGAGAAGAGAGAGAAGCGGGAGGGAGGAAGAGAGCAGAAGAGTCGCCGAGGCGGAGGAAGAGAGCGGAGAAACCGGGTAGAAACTGGCGGTCGTGCCGTCGTATCGTCGCGAGAACCACGGTCCAATGTCATTTATTGTCCCTGGTGGACAAGCGCAGTTTGCCAGGGCGCACCCCCCTGGCCTGGCTCCACACCGCTCTGCTCCGCACCGCTCGAGACGAGGAGAGAAGCCTCGTCTGCCTGGCCGTGTCTATATGAATGGGCAATAGCCATGCAACCATTTGCGTCCTTCGTTAGCTATTTATCCCCGTTTATTATTATTCGACCGCATCCCATATATACTCGCGATCCGCACTCAACACTGTATATTCGCCGCGTAATCGATGAGTAGAGATTCCCAGGGAACGTCACGGGGCCCGTTCCGTTCAGCCACGCCGGGGCCCCGGGACGCGAATTTTTTCGGGACCCTCGTTCCACGGTCCAGACAAATGGTCGTGTTCGTTATTTGCTCCTCGTTTCGTTAGAATTTTATCGGGCCCCCGTCCACCGCGCTGCTGCGGTCTCCGTCGTATTAATTATCATACAGGGCCGTATTGTCCAATTTCTCCTTCTGGCTGATCTATATTGTTGGACAAGCTAGTTTATTAACGATTGAACGCAGGTACCTCGACTGGCTGTACAATTTGTACAATGTCAGCGTTTTGAGAGGATTTTGTAAATGGAGATCTTAGAAACATCGAAAAGTATTCTTGAAGACTCCGTTTGATATATCGAGAATCAAGTTGACAGACATGAATATGTACTAGAAAATGACAGAAGCCCTTTACTGCTGCCGGTGCAATCAAAGAAAACAATATTAAACACATACTGTTCGAACGCAGAAGATTTCACGCTCAGAGATCGTAATTTGGAAGTAAGGGAGAGACAACCCTAACGTCAAAGGATCGCATAAAATTATCCTATGTTACCTGAAGGAAACCAACTTATACAGTAAAATCTAAAAATAGTAACGTCGCTAATTACATAGCAATAGATACTACGCTAAACTAGGAAACAAAATAAAATGAATCAAGTTGAAATTTATTATTATTAGTATTATTATTTGTTGGTAAACGGGCAGGAAACCCTTTGTATACATAGGACATTATACGTATTAAGTAATGACAATATCATGCAATTGATGTTCAAAGGTTTATAGGAAATTGGTAGAAAACTTGAAATTTCCATCCAACTATTGCAATGCGATTGATTCATCGGTTTACGTAGGTCATGTGTATATATTGTTTTAAAGTTGATGAAAAAGCAGCAACGAGGAGAGACTCGAGAAGATCGAATGAAAACGAACAGCAATGTATCAGCAATTAGATCCTGAAAACCGATCGAAGGACCACGGCTAATAAATAATACGTAACATCGACCGTGCCTCGAGAAAGAGATCCATGGATCCCATCGATCGGATCGCAAAGGCGAGCAGAAAGGGGGAGCACAGGACACTGTTCGCCGGCGGTCCCTGATAAGTGCATCAATTTCACCGCGGAGGCAAATTAATTTACTTTTCCTCGTCTTAGGGGAGGGGGAAGGACGAAGAGAACAGAAGAGAAGAGAGGAGAGAGGAGAGAGAGTCAAAGAGCGAGGAAGGCAGACAGTCGCGGAGAGTGGCTCTTTTTTCGTCCTCGGCCATAAAGGACAACACCTGAACCGGATCCTATTTCAGCTTAACAGGGAGCGTACAACGAAGAGCACAGTCGTGCCGTGTCGTTCAGGGACACGAACAATGAACCACGCATGGACAGGAAAGCTCGTTCCGAACAAATCGAAGCCGGCCTTCGGCAAGAGGGGTGCGAGAGAGAGAGAGAGAGAGAGAGAGAGAGAGAAGACAAGGGGTACGAAGTGAAGAAGACCAAGAAGGAACGGGGGCCGCGGAGGGGGAGGGGGTCGAGAGAAAAAGGAACGGAAAGAGAGAGAATCGGCCGCCCCCGACGCGAGTAAACGCCGGTAAGAATGGCGATTCGGCTAATGTATTCCGCGGTTGTGCTCGCTCATTATTCAGCGATAATTAATTGACGGCTATAAATAAGCGGCGCGTCCCGGCACCGCGTAAATAAATGGTTCGCGCGAACCGGAATGGTAATGGTGACTTTGACGGACCGTTTAAACTGGAATAAAGCTGGGATACCTCTCCACGGCTCCCCCTGGGGTTTCTGTGGGTCCAGCTCGTCGAACCATCCACTCGGCTAACGAATATAACTCACCTGCCACCGCATCCTCTACACGGTGTCGCTCGAACTCACGGTCCGACTGGGCTGTCCCTCGGAGTTCGCTTGTTTCCCTTAAACGTCATCCAACCCCACTGCATCGCCCCAACCTTCCATCGGCCTGGTTCCACTCGGGACCGCGTCACGCGTGTCCCCCTTGCATCTTTCCTGCCGCGAGAAAGAGAGAGAAAAACGGATAGCCTCCTGAGTCTCGTCTTACACCTTGGCACCGTGATCGTGTTTCTTTTCAGGAGTGTCGACAAGGACACCCTAATGTAATCGTTCCAACCGATCGTCCCTCCGATCGCCACCGAGAGAGCCCTCACTTTGACAGGAATATTGATCAGCTGACTGCCGGCACGTCCGGATTATATCTAGACACCTCACTTCTCCTTTAGCAGTAGCCTGCGCCTTTTTCCACAGACCGGCCAAGGCTGCGGAAGTTTATGCGAGCGCAGGTTTCGCGTAGGAACGTTCGAGATCAATGAATGCCTCGCTTATCTCCGCGGGAATCAATTAAACTCTAAACACGCAGCTGCGAATAACTTGCGGAGCACTGAAAGGCACAAACAATGATTGAGGCTAATAATTCAGGAAACGGAGCTATGGTGCCGCCTCTTTCTACCAGGGCAAACAGCAGTTAGTTGATCATTATTATGAACGAACCGCCTCGGGACACTGATTACGCTGGAAACGTTCCATTCAGACCGTGTTCCGCGCGATATTACCCAATTCTATTTCCAACTGGAGAAACGGAGTTGGATGCCTAAAGAGGACGGCAGAGAAAGAGGACGGTGGAGAATCGAGGAGGAAGAGAGAGGGAGGGAGGGCAAATGTTTATGAAAGCGGTACAAGTTATTAGAGCCCCGTCGTAATAACCAGTGGCTTTCCTTCGCTTCCTCGTTCACGCCCACTGTTCGACGTTGGACAGTGTGCAATTAATTCCCACCGCAACAGTAACTAATCGCTGCTTAATTCCCCGCTCGTGTCCCAGGAACCGCTTCGCAGAGATCGGCCATCGGCCATTGCAAAAACGCAGGAACCACGGCCCGCAAAACCGCGGCCAGATACGCTCGGTTACCGGGAATGTCCGTGTCAAATTCACGGTCAGTCGATAGAGACGGAACGAGCTGTTGCAGGCGATCTCGTGTGGCCCGCAACAAAGTCTATTGAGATGAGAAGCATAATTGGTGGCCCCGACGTTCATTACTTCGCGGCTTTCGGGATCGGAGTTACGGCGTTGTTACGAGGAAATTATAGTCACGAAGGAATTGCAAGCTTTCCGAAGAGTCACGTGTAATCGGTTCAAACAGCGAGATGCAGGAAGAAGTTGCATGGATCTCTGGCGTCTCTAGTAGTCGGCATGCTTAACGGCCAATAAGAAGATTGCGCTTAACTGTACTCTTAAACGCGCCTCGGTAGAGATTAACCATTTACCTTGGTTACAACATTTCAACCAAACATTCTCTTCCGGCTGCGATGAGAACTTTCGCTGAAACTTGTATAGCTCTTCATGGGAAACATTGTTGATCGATGTTATGGCCGTAACTGTCCAACGATACTTTCATCGCGTACTTTCATTGCGTATGTATTAAAGAAATACGATAGAAAAATTCGCAATGTTGTTGGAAGATATTGATAAAATTTTGCGGTCAAATTTACGTAGTATATGTTACATATTATATTTTGCATCGTTTGTGCAAGCTTAAGAAATGATGGTAGGGATGTTGAACTGATGCTGAACATGTTGCTGGTGTCGTGAGGTGAAGTTTTACGTTGACGAAATTACTCTAGGATAGTGGAGCCAGTTACTGTGGGATGATAAATTGCTGCGCCTTTCGTCTGTTATCGGACATGATTAATTTTATATTTATCGAAGAAGGCATTAATTTTGTTATTCTTCTATTTTGTTTATTTTCTGACAAAAAAATTCAACATGTCTTATTCGATAAATATAAAGTTAATTATCTTTAATAGACTCAAAAAATAGAAGTGTTGCTGAAATAATCATAGAAACGTTACTGGTGATAATGAATAAAACTTGACATCGATGTGCACAATAGCATAAGAATAATTTGACATACTCCGCGTGTACTTGTATCTACCAAGTGGTAAACCCTTAAGAGAACGCCATGATGCCTTCTGGTTAACAAAGCACCGCTACACAATCGAAATTATATCGAAAATGCTTCATCGATTGCAACACACAGCTGTGCATCTTGCTGCTAGCAAAATCCTCCGGGTCCGTTCCCATTAGCGTTCCGTAAGGTACTTGGCTAAAACTGACAAGTTACAAAAAGTTTTATCAGAAGCGAAGAGCGCTAACATCCCTTGTCAGCCGCATTGGTAGTTCAGGCCGGTGTTCGTCGGTTCCAGTAGCATTCCTTGCGCTGAAGCCGTCAAGAATTTTCGGCGGTCGTGCTCGCCGAAAAGATGTGTATCTTAGTCGCGGTCGTCGCAGTCCTGGTCGAAAAAATAGCACAATGAATTCGGCGGGCTTATCGGGCGTGATCTCGACGGACGCGGAATCCCGCCTAATAACCTTTTCGTCGATCGACATTGTTATGGGCCGGTCATTAGAGGCGGCGGGCCGCGTCCCCGTGGCGGCCGAAAAAACGGCGGGACGGCGGATCGAGCGTCGTTTATCGGGCCCTTGCGCCGTTGGGTTTCATCGGCGCGCACTTATCTCAAGGGACTTGAAAATCCGGTCGCATTAAGATATCTATCGGAACAACGGATGTGCGCCATTAAACTTTTACTTTATTTAGCGCTCGGAGGAGCCGCGCGGAGCGGCCGCGGCTCGCTGCCTCGCTGCGGCTCAACGGGAACACGGATGAAAGGAGACAGGTCGACCAGAGATGAGAGAGAACGGAGGAAGACGGAACAGAGACGAACAGAGAACAGAGAGATAGGGAGAGACAGAGAGTTAGAAAGAAAGAACAGATTAAGAGAGAGAAAGAGAAAGAGAGAGAGAGGGGGAGCGGGAAAGGGCCAAGAGCGAGTACAGTTGGAGAGAATGGTAGGAAGGAAGGAAAGAAAGAGGGAAGAAAGCGACGATGCGGAGCCGGCGGGACGAGCTACTACACTGCCGGCATGCTAACCGACCTAACATTCTCTACGGTACCCGCAATTGTTCCTGAACGTGTAATTATTATTTACGCTTACTCCTAATGGCCGGCCCTTACACGACACCATTTAGAATTGCTAATGGCCGAGCATCCGCGGCCACTGTCAATAGATACTAAAACTCATTACCTACCCTGGGACTAACTAATTGGATACATCTGAATTGACGGAATGCTCCGCGTACGATTGGTTATTAAATCGCCGGGGCCTCCTCGCGAACGAGGACTGCGCAGATCTTTATGTTAATGCCGCCGCCATTACGGAATAGGAGCATGTTCGCCGGACAGGGAATCATTTATATACCACGGAGGGTAGTTTATTAGACCGAAGTTCTTGCCGCTTCGACACGCCGAATCTTTATTGCTGTCGTGAGCTCGTTCGATGACACCCGTCGAGTTTGGGGGCAGAATCTGGGTGAGGGGGGGGGGGGGGGGGGGGAGATGAGAGAGCTTTCAGTGATTCCGAAAATTGTCAAAAAAAAGTTTGATGATGTGATAGATCTAAATTGGGAAATGTGATTTTGCTAACAGATGATCTCAATTGATTCGTCTCTAAAATCGTCGGAGAACTTTTCTTCTGGCTGAATCTACCACAGATTCGAAGATTGCACTCGAATAGTGACTTTACGGCGTCACCAAAAATTACTATCCGAAATTATCATTCGAAACAATTTTCAAAATTTTCACATCTCTTTCTATCTAATGCATTCTAAAATTGTTACTTTTACAAACTAATATCAAAGTATTACTACTTCGTAAAGTATTGCTACTTTCACTGCTCCGTAAATCTAGTCGTAATAAAGATGAAATCTGTCATTGCAATTAAGTAATTTGTTCCATTATCTTAACATTCATGTAACTCTGTTTAGATCGGATACTCGAAGTTCTACTGTATATTCTACTGTATACACCTTCAAGTGTAAAAGGTCAAAACATCCCCTATGCTCAACCCCTAAAAACTAACGATCTCCTAGTTGTTAAACGATATCTACCCCATAATCTCCACAGTATACAACTTTTTTGTAGAAACAAATTCATCAACCTGTTTACCTACGCACGTTGTCCAAACGATTCGGATCGATTAAAAGCGCACTGACGCGAGACACTCGCGTCGCGAACGAACTAAATTCGAATTTCGCACAACCGCAGCCTAATGTGTTAATGGCGGCCGGAATCCAGCGAAACCGCGACCGAAAACGAACGCGCCTCCCGCTCCCAGCCGAGGCGTAAACGATTGTTAACCGCTTATCCGCGCGCCACTCCCGAAGCAGACGGTTTAACCAGAGAGTTACGACTCTCGAGCTCGTTACGCATGCATAAGCGCGGGCATAAAACACTGGAATTGCGCGTGTACGGTCTGCCCAGCGAGAGTTTCGTCCCGGAGATTCGTGACTGTGGTCGTCGACGTTGGTCGTTGGTTGTTGGTCGTTGGGCGATACGACGACTCGCCGACCCTCATTTTCCGATTTCTTCCGGTGGACGACGAGGGAACCGCGCCAACCCGCGGTCCTTAAGTCCTCAAACCTTAGCTTCCCCGTTGGCCCTTCACGTAGGACGACGATCTTTTTCCACGGGGCTGTCTCGGCTATCCGACTTCGCCTTCCGGCTATCCGCTCGCGCGATGTCGAGCGGGCGAGGGCGACGACGGGCGTCGTTACTCGCGCTGATTTAGTTGAAGGCTGCGAATTTACGGATCCACCCTTTCTTGCGGGGACTGCCCCGACGCCGAGCGGCGCGGAGCCCTTTCTCGTTAGCCGCCTACATTATATTACCCATCGAGGCGCATACATCATTCCCTCTTTATGTAAGTATCTATAACAGCCCGAGAAACATTTGCAGCTCGCGCTACGAGAGACGCCGAGGCTGCATCGCGTGGGCTGCCAGCCGTACGCGCGAGCGACCGCCACTCGAAGGCTCCAGTAGAGTCGATCTCTCTCTCTCTCTCTCTCCCTCTCTCTTTTTCGTGCTTCGGCTTGAGCAACGCCGCAGAATTGATGTACTGCGTCCGACGAACAATGCCTCGTACCGCGACCAGACGCGTTCAATCGCCGTGAAGAAAGCCCACGTGCTCCTCGCCGATCCATTTGGCTCTCAACTCGCCAAGCTAGGTCTTCCCAGGATTAACCCTTGCGAGGTTCTTTCCAAGTGCTACACAACCGAGAATATGTGGATCTATGTTTTAGTCGTTGCAGGACAAATTTTTAGGTCCGTTTCGCAAGATTAGAGGAATGGCTTAAGCTCCGCATGTCACAGGTTTCTCCTTCCGAGATGTCGACGCTTCAAGTTGTCAATGTCATTCCTTCGTATTAGTGGTGTTTTCTTCTTTCATTACCTTTTGAACTCGTCGAATTTCGTTTCATGATTTTATTATCGTGTAAACTTAAATTTTATGAAATCGTGACATGCGGCTGATTTTCCTATAGCCACAGTATTGTCTGTAGACACAATTGTCTAGACAATCATTAGAGGCTGAGGATCTGCAAGGAGGTTCTGAACAGTTGAGCGAACCCTTGAGAATACTGAATTCACCTGACACTTTTTGTTTCCTACGTGTCTTCATTTATATTGATTCCTAGATAGTGATAACAGAAGAGTAAAATTTTATTTCGATGTCGAAAAAATGAAAAATATTCTTTTCTTTGTTATAATGCAAGAGGTTAGGTACGCGTTGCTCGAGCGTTCCACGTCGCTACTGAATGATCGATATTGGTTTTTCGGTAAAAATGGTTGGTTTCATATTCTATGTTTCAATGTTACTAAGATTATGAAGACTTTCATCGAAAATAATAAAATAAATTTCTTAACGATAACATGCATTATAATAACAATGGTAAATTTAGTTAACAAGGATACTACTAAAAATATGGATCCGCTTCTGAAAAAAATAATACGTCGTCGAATCTTGAATCAATCCTAATGCAATCCTAATTCAATTCTAGTGTAGTTCTAGTTCAATCACTATGAGCACGAGCATTAGTACAGAAAACTATTCATTGCGGGAGTTTCCGAGGTGTTCTCCGCTTCCTAAAATTTGATGCCGCATGGTTCACATCACTACGTGACGTTTGCGCGATTTTAGCAAGCTAACATGTTAAAGGTTATCCAAGGTCAATGTGGCAGTAAAATAAATTTTCTTACATTAGAGGAGTCATGCGAAGTGTTGGCTGTTTGCGTTGATGCAAAGTTGTAACCTTTGCATAAGCTGAATCACTCGCACATTTCATCGACCCTGGATTTATCCTTACACCTGCTGCAATAGTCCGTTATCTTAGAGATAGCGTTTTCGAATATTTTCAAGAAAGAGGTTGATCGAGGTTAAATCTGAAGAAGTGAGTGGTCACGAAACTGATCCTTCACATCCTGCCTATCGATTAAGCAAAAGTCATTAATATGAAAATCTACCGAGTCTATACCTTGCTGTAATTTTATATCGAACAGTTTTCCCAACGTTTGATCTTGCATTTGATCTTTAATAACCTCCAATAATAGCTCGTAGATATCCTAAAGAATATATACACTCCCGGTCATAAGCACAAACAATTTTCACCGTATAGAGAGTACAATTTGTATCATGAATAGGTAATTCTCTACGTTAATTTCGCAAATTAAAATATTCTGTTTTCCTAGATATTCCATAAATTGATTTTGCTTAGAAACGATGCTTTCTTTCACTAAAATATCTTCTGCGTCTACGAGCTCGCGATAAATAACGGAAAAAGCATAGAGAAGAGTAACGCTAATTTATCACTAAATGCCACCCTCGTTGCAACGGTTCTACTTACTGTTCTCGACGCAACCACGTGTTCTATCGCGGAGCAATAATTCACGCTAAACGGGGACGCAAGGTGCAACAGCAAAATCTCGTAACTCGAATCCCTTGTTCGGCATCATTCGCCACTATTAACGCGTTAACGAAGGCGACGCAAACTCTCGCTCGAGCATAAAGCTAGTTACATTGTACAAGCAGAGAGCGTGAGATAAGCAGCTCGATTTCGCACGATAGTCGAAACGTACTTGCATCCGTGACTAGCCGCAGAGAAGATTGTAGATTGGCGTAGATCCGATAGTTAGCCTATCGCCGCTCGATAAGCCGCGATAAGGACACGCCTACTTATGCTTGTAAATTCGAAAGTTTACTGGACGAGATAACAATTTCCCGTTGATACCCGTAGGTACTTCGGTGCTATTTCGATGGTCGACTGGGAACGCGTAGAATGGGTAGGTATCGTGAGATCGAGAAACGATTTAATAATAAGATCGTGCTACTTCGATCAGGAGAGAGCAGCCGAATTTGAGCCGATGCTTAGATTAGATTTTAATTAATCGGAACGGATTAACATCTGCAATTGCGCTGCGAATGTTTGTTTTCTTCGAATAGCACGACTTGATCTGAGCACTATTCATAGTTGATTAAAATTGTTTATACTGTTCGAATTTTTCATTCATATGGCATATGGTGGCTTAACGTAAACGATACTTAGTGCTTCGAAAATATATTTTATAGCACTGACATTTTCTAAACATTATATTATCTTCGATGCGAAAGAAGCAAATTCATACTATATTGTTGTCCTATGCTGATTGTTGTTCGATAAAATGAAAAAATTTCAAGCAGGCCGACCCTCGGTTTTTTTGGAGTTAATATTCTCCAAAATTGGAGTTAATATTCGCACAAGTTGTCCAAAGCACTGTGCCCTGATTAGAATATCAGGACACGTGGAAGAGCCACCGTCAATCCTCGTCAAATTTCGAATAATCATTCGGTTACAATTAATAAACCTGTCGAAGTTAAGCGTTTAATCTCTCTACCAGATGCGAGAACGGAATTAAAGGACGCCGAAAAGAGCGACGCAATCGGTCGGAAGGAATGCACGAATCTGCTCTTAATTACCGCGGACAAGCCACTTCTGTAATTCCAATATTATCATGTTCTCCGAGCGCATTGGTCACAGTTTGCTCGATCGGTATACCTGCCAGGGTATCGTTAATAATTCAAGATTCTACGGGGACCGTAACGCGAACGGTATCTGTTAGGGCCACCGACATTGTCGTCCATCGTTCTACCCGGGGCCGCCTTTGCAGATTACGCAAGAGCTATAATTATTACCTCACATTGGCAGAAAAATGATAATTACCTTACATGCTTAATTACGATCCCGGGCGGCATGTCCCGCGGGCCCGATAGGCCGCGATAGCGCTTTAATGGCATAAGAATTAATTATACGGTGCACGCGATACGAAGAAAGTATCTCGGCCTTTTATTTGGCAGGGGAAGCATTAGGCGCTTAATTGCCCGGACATTGCGTTAACGAAGATCAATGGCAGGTCCGGCATCGAGACTTTCTTCAGATTAAGGGACCTGTAATATTTTGTTCGGAGTCAACGTGAATTTGATCCTCCAGCTTTCACGATAGCTCTGGAACGGCTTGTGTGGCTAACAGTTAACGGCACCGTGATGGTTTACAACGTGTTAGGTGGTGTTCGTCAGTAATTTTTATGCCAGCAATTAAAGAAACTTTCTCTCGCCGATGGAACAAAGTTTTTCGTCGCAAGGATATTGTTTATGACGCGCGCTGTCCATAATAATGATTCGTCTGCGTGGCGTGAAATCGATATTCTGCCTGATCATTGCCAAGCAATTTGCAATTGATTTTATAATTTTGCATGTTGGCATACAAAGTCATAGCATGGTGTATAACAATCAAGAGGTCCATGGCTTCCAAATTATTTTCTGTGAAGACTCTTTCTTACGAAACGATCGAATAAATATATTATTCAAGCTCACGATATAACAGAGACGACAAAAAATCTGAATAAATTCAGTCTAGTCATTCTTATAAAGCAGGATACGTTGGTTACTTTTAAAGATAGGCAGCGGAAAAGTAGTGTCAGCGAACGCGTTAACGTTAGATGAATTTTCTCCCTATTCTGATTATCGCAAAATAGTCTGCGAATATGTGAATTTGCATGTACATATATCGATGCACAGTGCGATCCAGACATTGTACATATGTAGTGAAAGGAATTTTCTCTCCGTTTGGATTTCTGTAAAACAATTAGTGAAAGCAGGAATGTACAGGAAGATGCACAGCCGGCTCTTGACTGGAGCTTCTCGCAGCACGTTCCGCGATTCTTCTAGTTCCCGGCGAACGTTCATTTCTCAAAGGCGAAACTCAGCGAGGCTGTTAATCCTATCCCACACTTGGCACGATCCAGGGACGAAACATTTACCGGGTTCTCCGGCGTCGTATGCATCGGCACCGGTGCATTGTTGCGCGCTGCCTCGATGTTATCTGCATCGGTGACGTTGTCGTGAATTGTAAGACACCGGCGGGCCCGCCGGCTCGCGGATGGAAACGAAACGCAAACGCAAACGAAATGAAACGAAATGAAACGAAACGCAAGCGAAACGAACGGATCGAAGGAACGGCCACGGCCACGTGAAATATACGTCCGCGTTTCTCTTCTATCCGGCCGATTATCTCGAGGCTGCTGTCGCTCACGCGGTAATTGTCTCTGCCTCGGGACCGGCCGAACCGTTCGATTCTTAATGAGACGTACGATTGCTCCCAATTTGGTATACTCACTACCCTTCGCGGGATCCCGAGCACCAACGATCCCGCGTAAATCTCCGTCACGCAGCTGTCGCGCTATTATGTCGCAAGGGATTTACTGCGGCCTCTGCTTCCACGCCGAAATCGCGAACGTGCGCTTTTGCGATAGCCCGAAATTACCCTAAACACTTACTCTTCTTACCAGACCGAGTCTAGCGCAACTTTCATTTACTGCATTAGTAAACTGCGGATTTTATACAAAACTGAAAAGTTGTCCATGCTTGTCAACATGACAATGCTGTGGCTGAAAGAAAGAACACTGCAAGTACATGTTCTCACTTCCGAGATGCCGCTTAACGTTAAACCTACCAAGCACTAAAATAATTAGTGTTTTCGCTATTTTTATTAAAATATCTTATTCTATTAAGAAATTTCTTCAATGTTTCTTTATGAAAGATTTTTTCTTGTTTCGGCAATACTAAAATAAAAAATGTGAAAGTTCCGATCACTAATACTTGGTATTAGCAGTGTTTGAAGTAACATAATTTTTTGAGTCTACAGAATTTGTTTTCAGGATGTTTTCTCGGATAATCGTATGTAAATTCTGTATGTTAGAACACAGTTCAATTAATGCATTTTTTAATTGTGTTAACCATGTCACGGTCTCCTAATTAGTGCATTGATCTAAATTTTTTGAAATTTGAATCATATGGTGACGAATTAACCCCGAGGTTTTAAAATTGTTGTCATTAATAATAAATCATTTATTTTTAAAACATCAGTGCTTGTTTTATTGAGGTCTGTGATTATTACAAAAAACGATGAAATGCCTGAAGATGGATAATGTTCAGGGTATAATTAGACCCACATCATTCAGGGCATCACTTTCTTTAGCTGGTTCGTGGAATACTGAAGGAAGATGGACTAAATATATATATAGAGAGATTTATGTGTCAATTTTATAACAATAGAAATAGTCCATTTTGCAGAATAATAATTTATATTTAATTAATGGATGGTAACGTTCGAAGCTATCGCTTTCACGTCGCGCAGTCATAGTCTTCGGCTTCCAACGAGTTAAAATACTTTGATTTTCAAGTCTGCAACCTCAAAACTTCTTTAAAACCATAGTAATTTATTTTATGAAATAACAATTGAAACATTAGGATATGTGATACTCAATCAACACGTTCAACCCCATTGCTATTGCTGTTGCACTATAGCTCAATGAAATTTCGCACACTGAACGTATAGCCAAACATTCATTTTTTTAACTGCTACTGAAAGAGAGAATATATTTTCAATTAATTTGTTTCTTTCGGTCAACTTTGATCATTTTTATTCAGCTATAAACTTAGCAGCCTGCGGATTTTGAACATTTATGATGCAATAGAGTAAGTGAAATTTAAAATAGTAGGATGATTAAGATATTTTAAGGGTGTCAATATATCACCTTTAATCTATTAAAATTATTACAGGAAGGAACAACTTTCTGATTGGTTTCTATTTCTTTCAAATCGGTGCGGAAAATGTATATTTTGCATAAAGATTCGCGGTCTACAAACTCGACTATACCATTCAATATACAACCTTGTCTCTTTAATGCAAATGTTAATTTCGAGCTCGGAATACGACGTTGTGGCCGAAGCCAAACGCTTTGCAAAATGTATTTAATTTAAGATACTGTCAAAGAACTTCAGTTTTATGAAACTTCTTTCTCGGAGAACTTACTTAAACAGCTATGAATTAAACACTACGACTCGCGAAGAACGTAGCTTGCACGGTTGCAGTCCAACCATATTTTCATCGTCGCTGTCTATACCAGTTTCGAAAAAGTCTACCAGCTTTCATCATTCCAATAATTCCCCAATTATTGAACCCTCTTCCGCAGTATCGGCGTCGTTCGATTAATCCCTGCGTATTTATAAAGCGAACGTGTGAAACCGCCGCGATTTTACACCGTCAACGAAAAGCCAGAGTCGGTGCCGAAGTCGAAGTCGGGTTATCTTCGTGCGGCTACAGTGGCTGGCTTTATCTGGCTCGATAAACCGGGCATATCGGGAATAATATCCCAATCAATGCTGAATAAATCGTGGCCGTGCCACGATCATACTGCGGCAGCCGACGGCCCGGCGAATTTCGCCGCCGAGTTAAAAGCGTCCGTAACGCGGCCGTTCGTTTATTAACGATTGCGATTTATGATCAACGCCCGATCGCCGGACACCGGTCGTCCAGCTGTAAACCGAAGTATTTACGAGGCGTTACCGAGCGCGAGATTCGCTGAGGAATCCCACAATGCCTCGCTGGTACGCTCGGCGATTTTTTAATGTTGCCGCTGTATCATCGGGGCCGTGGCATTATAAAGGGGCCCGACGGAATCCGGCGCGCATCGACGGCCCACGAAACGCGTTAATGCGTCGTCGTGTTCGGCGTTGACGCGCGCCCGCCGCATGCACCGGTCTCTGCAGATATGCAAGAATTATCCAGCCGCTCGGCTGGCTTTCCAATGTTTCCGCGTGGAAGATAAGCGCGCAGATTGCCGATGGAATCGGAGGGAGAGGAGGGGGTGGGACGAAGAGGAGGCCCGGGGGTACAATTATTAAAAACCGGTAGAATCCACGGTTGTTCTCCGGCCGAACATCCCATTGGGCCTAAGTACCTATTTGTTGTTGTCGTCCGCAGGTATGCCTCGCGCCGGCACGGCGAGACACGCACCGTGCTCAGTGATAAATTTCATCGGAACGACGAATGGTTGTTCGGGATTTGTACTTCCTGGCCGAGGGAAAATCTCTCTCCTCGGGAGGAGAGGGCTCGCTGGAATTTACCTTGCTAAGAGCCTGGAACCTCAGCTCTCTTGCCGCTCGGAGGCGGTTTTTTGTCCCACGAGAAACCCGGGACGATCCGCTCCACGCCGCGCTCATGCTCTCGCGGAAAAAGCGCCGACAACCACGCGACTTCGTGGAACACCATCCCTGCTAGCGATAACAAATACATGCAGACCCGCCGGATCCCGAGAGTACCGTCCGCTTGTTCCTCTTTCACGGTTAACCCCCTCGAAACCGCCGGGACAATGTTGATCGCCGGCCGATTGTTACGGGGTTGCCTCGGGGTACGTTCACGTCGAGCCTATGCGATGGAAGCTGCCTCTGCCGATAAAAGCTGCTTTCTTTCTTTCTTTGCCGCGCTTGTGGTGGTGATTACTGACCGTTTATGGCTTCACTAGCCTGCGTTTCTCTTCTGATATCGTAATCAGGCTCGGGATACGTTCTGGAACTTTTTCATAAACTACATTAGAATTAACCCTTTGCACTCGAAGCTATTTTAATTCGAAATCCAAAACATGTATTATGATTTCTATTTTATATGATTTATTGCGATTTATGCATGTGAAATTTAGCCTATTCGCAAGTACAGTATTCACAATATTAACAAACTTTCAGTAAAGATTAATATAGACGAACCTGATATTGTTACAAACATTTTGAAAAATATTATACCAATTTTTAGTGGCGCCTCAGAGTTGCCACTCGAGTGCAAAGGGTTGAATGCGTATGCTACTATTTGGAAACAATTCTCATATTATAAGTTCCAATGGGAAAGTTTTGGTTCGGATAGAATTAAAGAACTTTGAAAATATATGTGTTATACATCCTGTTGTAGAACAGGAACAGATATTTCGTTAATTAACGTAAACAAATTCATCCAGCATATAATAAAATCATGTTAAATATGAAGAACGATGAAAAAGGACCTTTTAGATTTATTTTGCAGCTCCAGATTCTCGATTAAGCCCGCGCCAAAGAGCATGCAAGAACTATCCCCTCTCCTTTTCAATTTGACAAAGATAAATTAGAAAATCGAAAAGTGAAGAAACGAGATTGCAATACGATATTAGTTTCTGTCTACTGCAACATCGGCACTAATTGAAGTCATTCTACAGAAACGGTAAGCATCGAAACGATGTGGAAACGCTGTAGACAAAGAGTGTTCCCCACTTGCACGCAATCGTCACGCCTTGCCAATCGGCTGATTAGTCGGATAAATCGAGTCGCAGGTACGATCCATCGAAGCGAAAGAAGCATCGAGAGACGTCTCCACGATTCCACAATGTCCGCGCTCGTAAAGCTGCGCGGAAAGAAGCTTCATTAATTAAAGACGACATCGGGAAAGGATGCAGCGTCTACTTATTAAGCAATAGTTGAACCTGTTCGGGGACGCGTTCGGTGTGCGATCCCTTAAAAACCCGAATCTACGTTCGTCACGTTTCTAATCCCAGTGATTCGAGCGCCGCGAGGAATCCGATCCGCGTCTCCGTTGCCTCCGGAATCGGCGAGGAACGCCTTTAGGGGTGAGAAACCGCGCGCGGAATTTTCGAGGAGCGCTCGTTAAAACGGATCGAAGGAGCGGATCGACGTCCGCGATCCCGCGACTAATGACGTCCCCGTGTAAGCCGCGGATCGGACGCGTCCCAGACGCGATGCAGGCGTTGCAACGCGCGTCAGCCTCGCGTCTATGCAGTAGGTAACCGCAACGAGGCACGGCGCGCTCTCGGAACAATGCTCGCCGGGCTACGGTTCGGTTGTGTAAGCGGTGCGAACGGAGTCCGTGTGCGAATCCACACGAGGCTGACTGCCGCGCCGCGGTGCCAACGTGCGTGGGCTGACAGGCTGACAAGCTGACAGCAAGCCGGACCCCGACCACCCGACACCTCACTGTCAGACGGGCCTGGACTCTCCCGTAACTCCTTTGCTCTCGTCTCTTGTCTCCTGCCTCTTGTCCTCCCCGAGCCCTTTCCCGCCGGCACCGCGGCTCCTCGATCCTGCTCGATCCTTCCGTGATCGTCGCGGTCAATCCTCTCGATCCGCTCGCTCACCGTTTCGGCATCGAGATCAAGAGCGACGACGGCTGGGGTCATTGTTGCGCTTCTCGAATTCGTGATCGTTTCACTTGCTGGAGCAGTGCCTCCCAACGTGTGCCGTACGCCTCGCGCGAGACCGATTTTCATTATTTTTGACGGAAATTAGAATCCTTATGGTCCGGGTAGAACATGGCGATATTATTGTGGCGCATCGAACATGGCGAGGCAGTAAATGTAAATTAGGGCACTATGCGACATGATAAATACGGTAGAAATTTATTTATTTTACAAAAATGAGACGAGAAAAAAATGGGAATTTAATGGAAAACAAATTATATAGTCGTAAGTTATAATAATATCTTTACTTGCAGCAAACTTTTATTAAATAATATAAATAGACAAAAATCAATTTCCACGATTTCCACAAAATCGACGCAATTTTGTTAATGAAAATGATACTGGAAAGCTAAATTTATCATAGTAAATGGTAGTTCTACTCTTTCGCATCTTGAACGTCATTGTAAAATTCAGTTTGTTTGAATATATTGCAATAAAAATTAATTCTAAAAACTAGTCACAAATTAGTGTCAGCCGGGTAAGGATCCCAGTTATCTATACATTTTCAGCTGAAATTTATGTATATTATAATTGATGTATATTTTCATATTGTATAGTTCTCACAGTTATAATACTAGATATTTTAAGAACGTTAAAAGCTTAAATTTGATACGAAATTAATGAAAAATAAAAATAATGTAAAAGTTGCAATTATCGTCATAAAGAAATGGCAACATTTTGTGCTGTGACGAGTATACTCGTCGAAACCATTTAACTCGTTAAGAACGTGTGCGACGTATCTGAACTGCCTTCACAATTTAATTACGACGATATATAGCATTTAGCACATTACACACCAATTTAAAGTATCTCGGGTAGACATTATTTAACAATGATTGCAACTCTGAGTCACGTGCGCTGCACGAGCCACTGAACTTTGACAGTGACTACACAAGGCTTCGAGACGCATCACTATTCCCACCTAATTTACGGCCGCCATTTGCAAGTGATTCCCTCTAAACGTCGGATAATTACTAAAAATTAATTGCAAAGCAGCGTTTAAAGGAAGTGGAGAAATAACAAGGAGCAAATAATAATAACGTGCGTGGATAGATTACCGGGAAGATTAGATACGAGATATTATATATTTTGTAAATCAAATCCTGTTCCACGGCTGCGAGGCAGAAAAGTAGCGAAACATTGTTCCATTCTACTAAAAATTGATCTACATCGCAGACGAATTATTCAGACAACTTCTGGAATGTATGTACATCCAACCAGATGGAAACGTTGCTGTGCACACTTTAACATCACAGTGACGAAGGTTCAACAAACTGTGCTTGTTTCTGTGAAATTCCAGATTCTTCGAAATACAATTACGTAGTATTTCTATCGCCGATAAAACAAAATGATATAATAATGCAGTAAAATATGACAGAAGAATGTCATGTAAAGAAAAATCTGATTTGCCATCTCTTTGCGGTCCGTAGCGTACGTCACGTCTTGACAGCTTATCGCGTTCTGTCTTTGTTTGTGGATTCGCGAGGGGTTCGAATTAACGCTAGATTTACGGAGCACTAAAAGCAGCTGTCTTATGTTAGTTTATAAAAGTGAAAATAAGACATTTATTTTACTTTTTAACGAGTTTTATCTCCGCATTAGCCGCAAACAACGCATACATTAAATAAATAACACATAAATGCATCTTTGCAATCTGAATAGTTGGAAATTAGACAATTAGTGATCCGTCAGTTTGACGGGTTAAACACCTACTGTTAAGACTTTTGACAGCCGTCAATTCGAAATCGACGTCGCTCTCGATCGTACATGCCTACCTGACACTCTCCGCGGGTTGCCGCGTAATGACATAGTTTGCCGCCTTTGTGTTTGGTCTCGTCATCACGCGACTCGTGTCATTTGACGAGCACACGTACACGCAAGCAGGAACATACGTTCAACTTATTGTACAATTATTATGATCTGTTTTCGAGAAGAAAATACTACAATCGTAATAACTGATCACATTTCACTCTCATTATCCACATGTTAGAAGCGTCAAGTGATTTTAGCTGGATAGACAGCCGGTATTATGTTAATGTCCTTCCGTTCCTAAAAATAAGCTGGCTTCGAGGCGATTTCTGCTTGCTGAATTAGTTTCGGAGTCGTTTGCGAAGATGACACACTGAGAGGATCATTTCCACGTCTGCGATAAATTGTGGCCTCTACTGAAAGAGAGGGGTTGCTGGTTCGCCGGGAGCTCACGCAACGCGAGCCGACGGAATGCGCGTATAACGGGTGGAGAGGCGTCTTGAGGCTCTGATAATTAATATAATCGGGCTGTACGTGAAGCGGAAAGATGGATACCGAGCGATTAATTAAAAGGCAGTAATTGGCTAATTAAATTTTATGGGCTACAAATGTAAACATTATCGCGCCTTATCGTTCCGCGCGCGGCTAATAGATGAATCCGCGTTCAATTTGCCTCGGTATAGGTTCGCGTCCGCCGCCGCCGCCGCCGTGTATTAATTTGTAAACTAACCGACGGCATTCAAATCGACTGTCTATCGGTGCCCCTAACAAGCGCTAATGCCGTTCATTTTTTTTTATTTCCCCTTTGACGTAACTTAATTAACGAGGAATCGCCGCATCGCGTTTGAAATCATCGAGAAAAACCGGTGGAATCATCGGGCCGCTGGAATTAATATCACGCTCGTGGCTTCGATACGAATCTCGCCGTACATCCTATCCCGCCCGTTCATTGTACCCCGGCCTATAGTTCCCCGATATATTTCCTCGCTGACGTCAGAATTTCCTATTTTTTTCGTCCGTGTTTTTATCCCGCTTTCTTCCTTTCTTCCTATCCCTGTCCCGTCGGGTCGATGCAACCGGTTCGCCGAGAGCGAGGAAACCAACAAAAATCGCTGGCCAGAAAGAACGCGCAAAAGCGGTGTTGTTAATACCAGCACACGCGGCCTGAATTGCACTTTCATTGGAACTAGCCGGCGATCCTCCTTATCTGCACGCTAGCTACTGTTCCGCATCAACGTGTAATTTCTTCACAGTGATAAGCACGCCGACTGACTCCATTTCGTGGAAGAACCACTTAACCTCTCTTCACCGGAACAATACGTCCGAGAAAATGATCGAACATGCCACACAGATAGCTTAACTACGGGAAACATCGTTTCTCTCGATGGTAAACACACGCGCGTTTGCGCTACGATTTGCTCCTGGTGCATTCGAGCCTGCAACTCGTTTTAAAGTTTCGATCCGACGTGAAAGTTCAACAGAGCAATCATGCATTCTCCTCGTTTCTAAGAAAATTTAATTGTCGCCTTGTCGAGCAACGCAGACTTAGGATCTCCATGCGTTTTTGTTATTCTTGAATTTGGTTTCGTTATGGTTTCATTATCGAGGAATCGTGTAAATGCGACGGAATACGCTTTTTGGTCCTCCCAGTTCCGTATTCAATGCAGCGTTTATACTAATTTGACGTAAGAGAAATAAAAGACCAATTTTTATTCTTAGTTAATTACTCTCTTAATGATTGTAATAAACTGCAGTTAATGCAATAATATCCATAAATATGTCAAATGTCTTTACAGTTTTGACCTATTCTGTTTTGTCATAATTACATAAAATCGGCAGCCTAATAGAGATCTATTAATCGAAGACGAGTTAGGTTTCGATTGGTATTTCGCAAGTTGGCGAATGCCGTCATCACACGAAAGTATGGGATCATTCTGTCTAGAAGTATCTTTTATGCGAAGGAACGCTCGGAGGCACAAGAGATCTAAATTCTATTTATACGGTGTCGGCAACAGAACGAAATATCAAGGAAGTGATCAGTCACGAGGTAATTAATACCTATTGACACCAGACACGTACCGATACGCAATTGCTATCAGTCTTAATAACGTACCGTCGATAATATCAAACAAGCATCGGTTACAATAATCAACCGAAGCCGGAGCGATTTGTAACGCGCCGATCACAGCAAATCGGCACGGAACGTTTCAGTTTTCCTTGCGAAACTCATGCCGGGGAAGAAACGTCCGTCCGATAAAAGCGACGACTCGCCGCGGGCGCCTATCAGCTGCCCGTTCAATTATTTAATTTATATAAGATTCCGGCTTCAAAGTGCGCCGCTGCCGGGCCCTCCAATTAGTCACGGCAGGAAGTAATTTACACCGATACAGAATAATAACGCCCGCGGTAATTAATAAAATTTCCGATAATTTACGGTGATGTCGCATGTGCTTCGACGCTCGTGTGTCCGCTAAGGAATTTATGTATCAGCGCATCGGCCGCGTTCCCTAATTTACGAGAACGTCCGCTCGATCTTTGAAACTCGAAAAGCAACGTGCCGAAGTTCACGCTGTTCGATTTCACGTCCAACGCTTCTACACTTTCGTTAATTGAATTTCTATCAATCGTCTTCAGTTCTTGGTAAAAGAACGCTGGTTATTGGTTCGTTTCTATTTCTTTTATTTATCTATTTATTTGTCAAAGTTGCATCATCAGCTAGGCAACTAGCGACCGCGAAAGGTCACAGAAGTATTAGTTAGAAGTAAGTATTAGTATTAGTTCTATAGTATCGATTGGCATGTGCGGTAGTACAGTTGTATGTTATTGTATCATAGCTTTTAGAAAGGTAAGCATATGAACAATATCTTTTTTTATGTTCAGATATTCTTTTGGAGTACTAGGTAATTTGAGAATTGATCACCGTGGTTGGAAAGTTGGACGTACAATAAGTAATTTATGTTCGACGGATAATAGTTGTTTCTCTGCTTTGTGGGGATTTGTTGATCATGATATAATTTGTAAGACTTTATGGCAAATGGCTAGAGGAGAGCATGATACTCCTTGTGGATACAAATTATTTCAAGTGTAAATTAGAAACTAAAATGATAAATTTAGTAGACCATACAATCAATACAAGCATTTCTGAGAGAAACAAAGGGATACAAAAATTCAAGAATGTTTTATTCTCTATGTAGCGATATTGGGGAGAACAGAAATCCATTCTACTCCTATCAGTTGATATGGCCATTCTTCATTTTTATAAAGTTCTGTCCACTGTCGAACTACGCCTAACATTTTACTTACTGGAATAATTGGGAATTAATTTTTACTAATATATCATGTCATTTTAATTCCACTAGGATCCGTAAAAAGTAAAACTGTTGAAAACTAATTGATATCGTACAACTTAACTTTTCAATTATAATTTGATTAAACACAATGCTTTAATTTTACAAATTTTTTTGAGATTGCATGACAGTCAAAGCGCTGATAAGCTTTTTTTAAGTGAAGCTCGATTTTCTTTTAGATAACAATTTCAGTAGAAGTTGCTACACTAATACAAATAAGTTATTAAATTAAGAATAAAATAAGTATTCCTTTTTAATCATAACTTAAAGTGCATTCTTAAGTATTGAATTCTTTTAGGGTATATAAAGTATTAAAATGTATCATGTTACGAGGGTCAGCGTGTTCCTACTTCGTCAACCATGCGTGGAAGAGTAGCGCGCAGCTTTCGAAAGGAGCCATAAAATTGTAAAAAATCTGAGATGAAGATACTTGCGGTTCACCCAGTGGATTCGGTTCCCTGCTCCCGAACATTATCCCGGGTAACAATCTGGGACGCACGTCCGTGCAATCGCAGCCGGCTGCGGCACAAAGTTCGCGGTGCTCACCCCTAAACGTATCATTATCCGGTAACCCATCTTAATTGACCTCACCCCCGAGCCTCACGGTTGGTCGGTAATCGGCGCGATTAAATCACTCGATCGCCGACGCAACTTACCTATATGATAATTCAGTGGGTAACCAAAGCCGGCGGTCAATGGTCGCGCACCTGTTCTCTAAACTCCTTCTACCCTCTCTCTTTCTTTCTACCTGCTGTCCTCTCTTCCGTCTCTGTCCGCTCCGACGGGCGCCTCTCACCGCTCTCACCTCTCTCTCTCTCTCTCTCTCTCTCTCTCTCTTTCTCTCTCTTTCTCCCTCTTTATTTTCCTTTTCTTTTGCTTTCTCAATCCCTCTGCCTCTCTTCTCTTTCTTTCCCGTGGGTCAAGGCACGTCTAGGTTGTTGCGAGGCCGTTTACCCCTCGCCGCGGTACACACAACACACCCGTGTCCCTCTTTCTCCAGATCATTCTTCTCTCTCGCGTCCACGCTTGCGTCACTTTTGTACACATAGCTTTTACTACCCCTCGCTGAAATAATTCGGCCGAATCGAGCGTCCGTTATTGCAATTTTTCATACTTTCGATGTAAAAAATATTTTTATTGCGACTAAAAGTACACTGGAGCGAGAAAATAAGTCGGAAATGTTTAACAGATTTTTCGTTCGTTTTTGCGAAACTCGAATAGGAATTGGCTGGCCAATGTCTGATCATGATAGGCTGATTCTACTTGTTGATGCTAGGATAGGGGAACCTGATTATTTTCGAAATTATTTCTCTCTTACTTCGTATATTTCCTTCCTTTGCGCCTGAGAAAAGATTATTTAGTTATGCGTGGAAATTAAAATTAACACGGAAGAAATTAATCAATAAACCATGGAACAATACTATATTCTATCATTTCTATTCAAATCAATTATTTTCGAATGAATTCTTGTACAAATCAATTTTTATTCCTATCACAAATTCGAAAGAATTTTTAATCGAAGAAAATATTAACCCTTATCTCCTATCGGTCATCCGAATAAAATTTTGCCCAACTCTGCAAATAACTAATGAAACAAGTAACATCTAACTAGATCGCGACACTTTTTGGATTTCAGGAGGGTGGATGTAGGATCCAGGGGCGTTCCGCGTGGGCTGAGTCACTCCGTTCGACTTGCAAAGACAGCGGTGAAGAGTGTGCCGGTTTTTCAGGCCGTTGGCATCGCTAAAAGGCAACGTAAATGGCAACGGAGGATGCCAGGATCGTGCTACGGATGAAAGGTGAGTCAGTTCAGATGCGGAAACGTGTCGCCGTGTTCGCAAGGTTCCGGCGCACGGTCATCGTGACACAGTCATCTGCAATCCGCGTGTCGTTGGACGGCCAAGCGTTTGCCTTTCACTGGACGACGTCCCGAAGATTTAATAGACAAATAGAAAGACGTTTTGCGCGCGTAATATATGATTATCGTCGGATACTTTCCGTCTAAACTGCTGTAATACGTGGTTGAATAGTAAATAATTGCGGCGCTTGCGGAAAAAAGGAGGGAGAGGGAGGAGGGATGGGGAGAGGGTGGTGGTGGTGGCGGCAGCACGAAGGCGAGAGATACACGAGAGGAGAGAGAAACCCAAGCGACGTAATGTCGAGTATAATAGTTAATAAATACCTCAGCAGCATCGCGGGCATTAGAGCCCTCTCGGTATCGCTTACATGAAAGGCAATCTCGTCGCCGACTGGACTTCTCGCGATTAATTATCCCTGACGAAAGCTTTTCACCGGCACGTCGTACAACTGTTCAAATTAATTGCTTATTCTGTGACCGACTGGCCGGACGATAAGGAGTGCACCGTCATTGGCGCAAGGTCAAAGAGGAACCCGTCGATCACCCGACAGTCATCGTTGGAAATTACCGGCGATACGCTTCCTGCTTGCTAGAAAGCATATTCGTTTCTCGCTATCAGATCGAACGTTGCAGACAATGTCACAATTTAGCTGTTCACAGTGACGATTTTTATTTCACATTGTATACAGCTCTTAACGATGCCTATCGTATGGTTTGCTGCGTGGCATTCTATAGCTTTCGTTCTCTGCTTCCCATGATTGCGCGTCTTTCTGTTTTACCTTCATAATGGAGTAATTAAGAATCAAAAAATATTCATTCGATACGAACATCTTCGACATGGTTTACTCTACAAGACCAATACTGGTTGCCTCGTCAACATTTATATACAGAGAAGACTATCCTGCTGAGAAAACGACATAGAACATGGTTTCCTGTTCTTTAAAAGAGGAATCTTTTTAACGATTGAAAGAAATGCTATATCATAATATATCATTTAAAAGTTCACATCAGAGATAACTGCTTTAGTAAAATTTCACATTTACATTTCTTCTCTTTAAAAATATGACAAACATGATTTCAAATTTTTTTGTTATATTGGTCTGTCCTACGGTAAGCGACGCAGTAACTAAAGCATCGAGCTGAGAACAGATTCAGTTACTGTGCGCAGTAACTAAACTATTGAAATTGAAACTAAAAACAAAAATTCAAATAAATAATCACTGTTTTATTGCTCCAAAATCTAATACATTTTTCGTATTTTACATGTGTAATTTTAACAAATGATTAATTAACCCCTTGCACTACGATTTCTTTCATGTTGTGTTAATTAGTACTTATTCGTCCTTAATTATTTCCTTAATAGGATCAGGCAATTTTTGTTTCTTCTATTGTCTTTATCTAATTTTGTTTCTAGACTTCGATAACAGAATACAATTTTACTTCGACTTAAAAGGAATTAATAATATTCATATTTAGTAGATCTAGCACGAAATCTGTATGACGAGTCTGACTCGTTATTATAGTGCAAGGGGCTAATTGTATGTAAACGCAAAAATTGAACATGCTTATTCGACAAATGTAAAGTTAATTATACTCGAAAATAAGCAAAGGGCATAGTAATTAACTACCCATTAGTAATTGGCTCCATTACTCTAGTTGTGGACGAAGTGGCCGAATGTTTTGAGCATACCGCTGGCCAGAAGAAATCCGAGTTAGGATAACAGAGCAGCCTGAGAAAAGTATAAACCGAAGCATCGTGGTTCTTGTACCCCGAGAGCGTGCCGCTGCCCGTCGATCCCCCCAGAAAATATGTGTGAGAGAAAAAGAAAGGAAACGGTTTCCAGGTTTTATCCAGGAGTCAGCGTGCGGCTACGCACTACCAATTTGTAGGCGCGTGCATGCGTGGCGCGGACGATTCACAAGAGCCCCGCAAGACCTCCCTCTCTCACACACGGCGGTAGGGACGGTGGTGGTGGTGCGTACGCACGCGAGAACACCTACACGACAACGCAACGTCCGGTTGCGCGTATCCCAGGTCGTTGTAGTCCCGGTTTCTCTTCGCCGCATGCGTTATAATCTCGATATCCCATATATCCACGTACAAGACATGCCTCCCATTTTAAATATACCATCGTGTAATTCATAATAAATGACTTATAAATGCAATGTACTTTTTGTGCCGGGGCATCGCGCGCCCGTCGTGCGAGCAACCACGCCGTGGCTCCTCCTTTTCTTTCGATCGGACCGTGTACGAGCGTGAATGCAGCCACGCATGCAGCTCGAAAGAGAGCGCGCGGGCGCGCAGCACGAACGCGAGTGCAACCCTGTGACTGCATCCGTCTTGCCCACGGATGAACCTTTTCTGGCGCGAGCCTTCTGCTCCGATGATTTAGATTAACCGAAAGTGGAACGGTACACGGCGGGTCTCATCACCGCATTCCCGGTACTTCCACAACTCGAAATTTCATTGTTTACGATTTTTCAAGATCTTTAGCTTTTCGAAAACTTTAGCTTCAAATTTTTACAGGTCTGGGATTACAGGTTAAAAATGATCAAAGTTCCGTTTCCTATTATAAAACAAAGCGGGAAAGTCTTTATTTCTTTGCCCTTGAAATTTTACAAGTTCGGACGAATTATTCAATTACGCAATCGGAATCATTCTTTTCCACGTTTTTTGCCGCGGTTTCATTGTACAGTTTCGATGCGAACGAATGGGATTTTTTATTATTTTCCTGGAAGAATTTTTGTATAAGATCTAAGTAGTCACGCTACTAATTTTGTTAATGATATTAAATAATGTTAAATGTCAATGTGTACAGTAGCATTCGACGCATGTGATGTATTTCAGATGTCACTGTATATTACAGTAAAAGATTAAGCAACAATGTCTGCTAATTTTCCGTGTCGTCTCAAACAGCAGTATCAAAACAGTCCAAGAACGAATATTTACTATGACCTACTAGCCTCACCTGAATGTCTGTAATTGTTTACACAATTTTCCGAGCGATTAAAATCGCACGAGTTAGAGCAGAATAAACTGCGATGTCGGCCATTAAAGCGCGTGACTGGCATAACGCCGCTCCACATAACGCATCCCCCGTGCAGTACGGATGCAACAGTACCCGCCATCGATCCTGATCCTGCGATCCTTCCGCGTGTCGGCGATACTCTCCATAAAAGTCTCGACCTTCGTGGTCGTTCACCGTGCAAGAAATCCTACACGCGACGCGGCTCGCCGCGACAACAACACCAAGCAAACAGCACCAACAACAACAACAACAACAACAACAACAACAACAACAGCGGACGAAAAGCGGTCTATCGAGTGATCTATCTCCGGCCACTTAAATGGTTGTCGCCGATACGAATTACCGAGTAGTCGAGCCCTCGGGATCTTTGTATTTCTCGTGTATATCCGCCGGTTCGAGTGGGACGAGCGGAGGGCTCTGCGTGACCGTGTGCCTCCGGTAAGAGACACGGCAAGATTTATCGAAACCCGATGCGGCAAATGCGTCGATATATGTATGTCGAGGGCCGCTCGAAAACGCTCGAAGAATCGTTCGATACGAAAAATAAAGGATCGTCGCCGGCTCGCCGGTCTCCGCGCCGATGTGTGTCCGCCGAAGCTGGTCGGAGCCGGCGCGAGCCGAGCCGAGGCGAGCTGAACGTTCGCCAAGCGTAGCAGCAGGGGTGCGATTAATCGTCGTAAGCAATCGCTTATATTCTGGAATTTTAATTCGCAGTCAGTTAAGCGTGCATCGTAGCCTACGGGACGAACAAAACGTCCGGCGTATATTGCGAAAAGCGGGATTCAAGCGGCGCGGCGCGGCGCATCCGAGCGCGGCCTGTGCATCGTAGATGCGCCGCGCCGCGCCGCGGCGTCGAATACATACCACCACCACCGTCGGGGCCCTGAAATCTAGCCGGCGAGCACCGGCGAGCCTCGACACCTGCGAGTCGGACGAACGAAGCGGTCGTACCGGTCGCAGCTTGTAAAAGTGACAACGGCCGGCCTGCGCCGTGTTTTAACCCGACAACCATTCTGCCGACGACGATAATACGCTCGGCGAAACGCAATCGGCTGATAGACTGGATCCGGATCGAAACGAAACCTCTGCATCCTGACGACCGTGCTTGATCTGCCGTCGTCTGCGGCACTCTGCTCCGTTTTCACCAGTGGCGTGGTTGCAAACGCGGTATAGCTAGATTCCCGTTTTGCAACAGCCGGTTCAAATTGTTAGCTATTTACGCTAATAATCGCTTCTACTGCTGAACAATGATACGTCGCTGTTGTCTACAGAAGTTCCAAAAAGGATACATTATTCTGCTCACATTATTATATTATTGACCTCACCATGTCAGGCGATTGCGTTCTTCGAAAATAATTCTTTTCTCGAATCTTATCAGGCTATATCAATTCTTTATGGCATCTTAATCTGTTTGCATCGATAAGCGGAATTGTTTGAACTGTTTGTAACTTGACTGTGATACGGGCCGAGTAGCGTAGTACCTACGGACAGTTAACAAATTTAATAACCAGACTGCAGATTTGCATGCATACTTTCGTGAATTTTTTAATAAAACTCTGAGGAAGTAAATGATTTCTTACACCAACTAGAAAATTCCTTGCATACACCACAAATGCATAAAAATCCGCAGTCTTCTAATGACTATTCTTTAAAATAGTTAACCAATTGACAATATAAAATGATTGACAAAAATAGTTAACTAATAGTTGACAAGTGCGAAGATTGTTGTGCTTGTGTATGCCGATGGATTAATCAATTACATATAACTTTTCGAGTACTAAAAGTATTACCTTCGATAACAGTATTGATCTTGATATCTAAAATAATTGAGTCCAAGAATATGCGAAACCATAATATCGATACTCGCGAATTGGAATTCAATCTTGGTTGCTAGAAAATCGTTTACAGAATTTCGCGAATGTACAATCCGGCCGTGTACGTGACAAAAGATAATGCTATTTCATTTTCAAGTTTGCAAGCGGCAAGAGGACTGACATTTCTAACCAAACCGTTCTGATTTGTGTCGAATATTTGCGCGGACGAGTTTGCCCGTACTAAACGGTCGTTCCTCTTGCCGGCGAGGGAAAAATTAGGCGATGGTAGAACCCGCGGTGGTAGAAAATCACGCGACGCTGCGAATGGCAATTTACAGGGAAGACGAGAATAGACCGCCACCCGCAATCGGGACAAAACGAGCATCCACGGCGTCCTGTAACGCCGGCATATAATTATACATAAAGTATCATTAAGTTGCCATAATTCTTATGTTATTGCATTATTTAGCGGCGGCACCCCGCTGCGGGAGTACGTGGAATCTTTCCGAGCGAAGGGGGCGCAAGCGCGTTTTACATCTTTGTACACAGGCGCGTATCCAACGATTATAAGTAATACACATGCCGCGCGTACTTTCCAGCCGATTCCACGGGAAAAAGAAGCATGCCGCGCGTCGCGATCCGAGCGGACAGGGCTACAGGAAACCGAGGATGATTTAGGGGTCCGGCCTCGGCCATCCTTCGCTATTTGTAGGCGGCAGCCATTTTCGGATAGCCAACGGAGGCTCGGTCACGATTTATGAGTGTTTACTGTGCTTCCCACGCGACCAGCTTTTTCTTCTACGCTAATCGAACTTGACCACGAAAATATCGGTTTTGTGTGTGCTCGATGCACGCGTATTCTTCCCTATGATTTGCTGCCAGATGATCAAACACTTTTAAGAAGTATGAGAAGTATGTCCCGAGGATATAAAATTAAAATTAATATGTAAAGTTATGTAGCACGAGTATTATCATTTTTTAGACACAAATCGTACGTATAAATGGCGACGAACAATTATTCATTCTTACATTTGATTCTATTACAAATTCGCGCGTTTCATTCATTTTGTATATTCTTATTTCCAGTTTGAATACCGTATTGTTAATATTTAGAATTTATTTACGTATACGGGTTTTGAGCTGTTTAATGTAACAAAAGTTTTAAAAAGCGATCCTACAACAATTATACGGAACCTGTACAGAACTGTGATAGGATCGATAGATAATAGTCGTAAATCGTTACATTTCAGTATTGAACAAATTATACGTATGCTGGAACATCTTTGCATCAATCGTTGACGGACATACTCGAGGATAGCATCGGCGAGCAGCTTTAGCTCAGCAAAAGCAAAACGCATTCGACACGAGACAGGAAATTACGAAGGCGCGTTAAACGTATGGAATAAAAATAAAGCAAAACTGCGGCACCGGGGATTGAAATTAGTGGAAGGTACAGAAATGTCAGGGGTCCGTCCTAAAAGCAGGTCCGAGGAGTTTTACGGGCGACAAGATGGCGGACCTCGGAAGTCGGCCCGCGTCATCGAGATAAGAGGATCGTTCTCGTTCGGCCGATCCGTTAGGGCAGCTAAAAACGCCGAAGTTTCGCGCTTATCGGTGCGCCTATCTGCAGTTAATAACGCGGATAAAAACGGCCTCCCCCTGGAAACCGCGAACACGCATCGGGGCCCGATGGTTTAAGAGGATCGACAATTATGGTCGGACAGGCTATTACAACCGGCGCGTATGGGTATACGGGTAACGTGTTTTTAAACGGGCGGCCTCCGCGGCTTTTAACGTTGGCCTGAAAAGGCGCACAAAGTCATCGGACCCGTCAAAAGTTTCCGGAGGGTAGAAACCGGTATCGCGTGACACGGTCGCGCTAATCGGCCCCGCGCTCTCGCGTGCACGCGTCGAACACTTTGTGATCGAAAATTAAAAATAACTGGTCAAATTACGCGGCCCCGTGATCCCACAGGAATATTAAGTACATCCCACCCTGTAAGCACTGCTCGGAGCCTATCGTCAATGTCGGTTGTCGCGTTACAATGTGGAGAACGCAGGCAGCCGACCGCCTCGTCGGTCAAATTGCAGGCGATTAAACTCGCCGCAGGTTCCACCCAGCGGCGCGAACCGTCTTTCCCGGACTCTTGCGAACGCGATCTACGTCCGCGTGATTCCGGAATAATGAAACGTGACGGCGATCGACATGAAAATGATTCACAGCTCGGACAGTATGCTAATGATTCTTCCCGGTGTGCAAAAACGATCGAAATGCGCTTTAAAGATCCCCAGTGCTCCGAAGACTGATAGAGCCCAGACATGAATCCAATCCTGTCTTGGACGCCGGTTCGCAACTCGCGTTTGGCGACATGATATACGACGGACGGGCTGCCGGCATAGATTTTTCAAGCCGACCTTGTCGCAACGGTGCCGCGTTTTGCGTGTTCTTCGCGTCCGTTTGCGACATCCTTTCTTAATGGGACCTGGATTCTGCTAATTAAGTGGAAATGGTGCACGCAGACTTTTACGTTTGCCGGTGGACTGGTTGTGTTACGGTCAAAATCAAAGACCACGATTTCGAAGAAAATTCAAAGATCGAGGCTCGTTGCAAACGAGGCGTGTTACATTTTATCGGCGAGCGGTGACGGAGCATGGAACATTAGAGAGCAGCCCCGGGCTTCGGTCGCTCGACCAGAGCGATGAATCAGTAAAATTGCGAAAAAACAAGATCGCATGGAGGGATATCGGGTTCTGTCGTCTTGGAGTTTACCCAAATTGCAGTCCAGAGCCGCGCAATCTGCTGCCTAATCCCACGTTACTGGCCACCGGTATGTAAACACCGATCTATTAGAACGCGGCCAGTGAAAGCTGCGCGTTGTCTCGCCGGTGGCCGATCCGTCTAACGAGGTGTTATTTTCTTAATAGATTTCCAACCGGTGAGGTGGCGCGTGTTCGCGTGCCCAAGGGGGGAGGGGGAGATAAAGGGACGACTGGCAAATCGGCGAACCAATATCGACTAGGAAAATCGAATAAACTAGACGAATAGAATGGAGACATCGGAGACATTCCGATGGAGAATCGGAGACATTTTTATTTCTCTGGATCTTTGTTTAACCCTCCAATCACAAGCAACATGGAGTTCTAAATATTTCGTAAAACTTAGCAAAGAAACTAAATGTAGAAAATTGTAAATTATTTTCTAATTTTTTTGAATTTAAAAATTGCTTGTTTGTCTCTCTCTTTATGTCTATTTTGATCTAGTCATATCTGCGCAACAAATGAAACTAGCCCCGGATTCGTACTAAAAAATCAGAAACGCCCGCGGTTAGGGATATGTCGCGATAATATATTGCAAACATTCTACATTTAAAACTTTCAGGCAATTATGTCACCGAAGAAATGCAGTTTATATTTTTAGGAAAAAGCTGCCGAAGGTTAGATCATATCTTTCTTAAATCCATGTAATTATCCCCAATTACCACTACATCCAGAGACTACTTTCAATATTCGCAAATTGTCCACGGACCGATAATAGATTGTTAAAGTATAATTAACAACAAGCCAGTTCGAACTTGCAGCGAATTAATACTGTGTAGTCCCTCGCAGAAGATTGTTTCTTATTATTTACAAGAAACCTCTCATTTACCTGTACGTTGAAACATTAAGATCGTTATCTCAATGGGCATATTTTTGCGTCTAGCACAAGTAATTCGCATAGTCGTTTTCAACTTTTTGCTGATAATGTAGTCGTGAATGAAATAAGTGGGCACTCGAGTCGTTGGTTCGAATGGATGCGACTAATGTCTCCCGTGATTGATGAAGCCAGTTTCTATGACGTCCATCTTGCTCATCAAAATCGGTATAAACTTTGCTCACAGCGTTGCTGAACAAACAGCTTCGTTCATCTGGGAACGTGCAAGAATCGCTGACAAAGGTGGAGGTAGAATTTACCACATTGTTCAATGATCATCGGCTGACGTTGTAACGAGTGACAAATAATTACAGTTTTTAGGGATTTCAACCGAATACAGGTAATTCTTACGTCGTTCGGTGGTTGCATCTCGAGTACGCGTCAACCGAAAGCAATGAAATTTTCAACATGTATATAAATTACCGCGATTTACAAAACGCGTTTTCTATATTCTCGATATGAGCTCAGAGAAAAAAGTTAACAACATCAGTTTTTATTTTTCTCATCATTCCAAGTAACAGCAAAATTAATCAAGGTATTTCGATCATTGTGTAATAAACTAGCCCTTGTATCATATAAACAAAAAATGCAAGTCACTTGGTCCAGACGTAAGAATGTTATACAGTTTCTCAAGTGTCCCTAAGTATGTGATAAGTCAATAAATAAAGTCCTCTGTCTAGCGACCGCGGACAGCAAACACCGATGGTCTCCGCTCGTGAAAATTCGCAGTGCGTAGCCGGGTTCGCACGATAACGAGCCGTTGCCCTTCGAAAGGTTTGACGAGTCCGAGGCGGTTTCGTGCGGCCCCGCATCCGTAGCCGCAGACAAAAATCCGGCGGCGGCTATGAGACCGGGACGAGGTGGAGGGAAGGGGGTAGGGCGAAGGGAGGTGGGAGTCGGTAGAAGGAGAGAGAGACTGGTAATTTATAATGTGTAATATGTAAAGTGGTAATGGACGGCCGGTTGTAGTGGTCGCGTTCGATGCAGCCTGGAACTGCAGGTTGAGAGAGTCTCGAGGCAGTCGAGCAGCCCGGCAACTGGCTGCGTCGCTGCGGAGATGTTGCGAGGGGGCACCGCGGGGCGAAAGGGGGGCTCCAGGGGCGTCGTATGGGGTACCTGGCCCCGAGAGTCGAGAGAGTCTAGAGTCGAGAGGGCAACGACGATCGGCCGGGGGATGAGGGAGAGAGAAGGAGACAAAGTGGAGGCTGGAGAAAGTGCGACGAAGAGAACGGTCCCAGAGCAAAAGAACGAGCGAGAAGGGACGAGGATCGGCGGAGAGGGGCCGATAGGTGGAAAGAGAAAGAGAACATCAACCGCCACTGCTTGCGTGTCGAGGCTTAATGAATGCAAACCACGATCCGGAGGCAGCCCGCTCGACCTGTTGTTTTCCAGTCCAGATAGCCTATAATTTTTATTGTCACGGGAGAAATAGCAGCCTGATGGAGGCACGGCTTATCTTGGTCCTCGTTTTGCGTCCCAGCAAGCATGTTCCATGCGTTTTGTTGCCCTCTCTTTAGCCCTCACCGTCTCCCCTAGTCCTCTCCGCCCCTCCCCCTCGAGTCGCCTCTTTCGTACTTTCTCACCACCATCCCGCCCACGGATTTTACCCTCGCGTTCCTCCAGTCCCCTCCTCGTCTCCCCGCCGTTTTCGAAATCGTCGGACACCGGGCCACGCTGCTAACAAAACGTCGCCGGAAGATGGACGAGCCTTCCGACTCCGGCGAATCTCAAAGCTCGACATTGTACCTGTTGCATAGTCTTCTGCAGCCTCGTTCCGGAAGACTCTGCTGAGAGCATTCTGATGCTATCAGACCGATAGTCTCAATACTGTATCATCTTATCATCTGCTGCACAATTTTTCCACTCAGTTACCATCGGTTTCTACAATCCTTTTTCACTTCTCTGGGCGGTAGAGTTCGTCGACTTTCTTAAACGATGACCCTCGAGGTCCATGTTCCATCGACCTAAAGAGGCGATGGTCCCAGGGTGAATGAGATAGGTCTCGTTCCAACTTTTAAATCGCTTTCATCAACGCAATTTCTACGAATCTACAGCAGTGGACGAAAGATCGAGACGAAATGGTAGATAAATCTCCAAATTCCTTTTCAAGACGAAGTCTCACTCTGTGGGTTTGCGTCAAAGAAGGTGCGTATGAACTGAAAGATAACATCCGGCGGATCATTGCAGAGATTAAGCAGCCATTGTGCGAGAATGTCATACAAAAAGGAAAGGGCGAGACTGAGTCCAAAAAGTGTCTTTTGGCTGATATTGTATTTCGTATATAATTGAGTGAGTTAGATTCACAGAAGCAAGAAGTGTTATCGTTTACTAACACGTGTATTGTTTGCTGAACAAATTTATTTTTAAGATAATTTCGTGTTAAGTTAATGTATAATAACTATATAATTCACTTGTCTTTTTAACATTTGTCATGTTTAGATTACATTTTTAGTCATACAGTCGTTTTCGAAAATCTGACTTACGCCACTATGATACCAATCCACTCAATTGTAAATGCTCGTATCAAAAATTACAATAAAAAGTCCAATTTTTTCAATTTAGACGTGTTTTATTTACAAAAAGTTATCCGTATTGTTGAAAGAACCTGTTAACAATAATAGCTATAATTAAATTTATGACCGCCGCAGAATGTCTTCAATGTCTACGTCGACGATCTACCATCTGCAAATTCCGACTTATGCTCTTTCGGTCGACCAGCAGAGACCTACCAACGGTTTCCAGGAAAACCGAATATCGTCCACCTCGATCGAGCAGAGTACTTTCTCCCGGTCTCGCGACGGATCCTTTCGATGCGCCGTTTCTTTTCCTTGTGTCTGTCGTTTTTCTGTCGAGGACCGACAGTCAGAGTTCGGGCTGACGGCGACTTAACGGCACACCGTTATGATAAGCTTAATGCACGGCTGTCCGTTGGTCTGCTACGTGCGCGCCGCGCCGATCCGATCCGTGACGTAACAATAAAACATTGTTAACGCTGATTGCCCTGCGGTCGCTATACCGTTCGCCCGTTGGAATTTCTTGTCGGCCTGGGACGCGGCTCGGGTATGCGAGGGGAGGAAAGCTGCGCCGATGATGACGATAATAATGATGATGATGACGCCGATCCACGCAGGAACGAACCGCACGCACGTGGACGCGTCTCTTTCTAGACCCCGTTCCGTCTAGATGATGATACAGAGGAATCCTCGGTGGCCACCGTCTCTATTTACGATTTAATGCCGGACAACCGCGAGCTGATTCTTCTATTTGCGCGTCGTACGATGCATCCTGATTGCGTCACCGATGACTCGATCATCCACCGTGATCGCCGTTTCTAGGAAGATCGCCGGAAATTGACTTTCTTCTAGCCTGGACTGATAAGCAGAATTGCTTATTGTTGTCTCGGTCACATTTGAATATTCCTGTTTATAAAGTAACGAGATTGGTGTTATGAAATTTTGAACGCGTTCCGTGCCACGTGTACCACCGGTGGTACACGCTTACATGTTTGTTTAATGCGCAGAAAATATATTTTATGAAAATATATTTAAAAGAGTGGACCATAATATGTTTGTTTCATTGTTAATACTAGTATATTATATAATTATTATTCTTTATTATTTTATTATTATCATTTTAATTTTATAATTGATATTAGTTATAATTGATACATCAATTTTTAATGTGTCAACTGGCCAGAATAAAGAGTCGAGCAAAAACAGTAAAAACAAATTCGTCATTAATAAAAATTCTCCGTTTCACGAGCAGTCAAGAAAATTTTCAATCATCTGGATGGTAATGTGTTAATTTTGCTCGGTTATTTCTGTGATAAATTCTACCCAGTAACGTCTACCGCGGAGTTAATAATTTCCAATAAGAAAGCTTTTTCTCTCGTCGTGTCTCCGTCGTCGGAAAGACAGAAGCCTTTCTCGTGTATTAGCTTCAATGCGTCGAAATGAATGTACTCTAGATAAAATCGCGAGCCTGCCGATCTCAGAGGATCGGGAAGAGTCTGGGGATCGTCGAAGGTTTCTCTATCGGCCGGTGGATCGTCGAGGCTCGTTTCAATATCGATTTCAGCGGCAGCCACGCGCAATGTTCCGCACGATATCGCACGTGCAGAAGAATTTCGAGCGTAGCTAGCTCCCGCAGGTGCACGGACGCAATGATGGCCGAAGACGGCCCCGTGGCGCGGAGTCGAGGAGCGACTCGTAATCGGTTTCGAGGAATCCCATTGGAGTGGAATCGATGAAGACACGTTGCCCGGCCAATAACGATTATCCGGCAACGAGGCTATCGTTCTCCGGCCAAGCACCGCGCCGTATTCAACGAGCCTTGTTGTTATACGCTCGTTGCGGCAGCGCATTGTCGATCGGACTCGAATGGTTTCGCGGAATCGGACCTGATGCCTCCCTGTGCCGATCATAATTGACGAAGACCCGATACTAGGCCCTGTCCGAGACTCCCGCCCTATTGGCTATAAGTGTTTAGGCTCTGATGACTCCTTCAAAATCCGAAAAAGACCACGTTGTTATTGCCTGGCGATGTGCGTACTGAAATGCTTGCGAGTGACGATTCGAAATTCCACTGCAATGTAATTACTAGGCTGTCGACCTTTATGCAATAATTTTCTCCATCGATTTCAAGAAATGAGAATCGACCGAAAATGTATCTCTTCTCTTAATAGTTTTAATCGTTCAGAAATAACATACCAGTGTTCTTATACTCTTCTTGTGTTCTTTCTATTTTGTATTCCACGTTACTGTTTTTCTCATAGATGCATGGAATCCGCAGTCAAATTTAGTTATCATTGTACTAGTTTGTTTAGTGAATTAATTGAGATATTTCTATTCTATGCAAATGTTTTATAAATATAACGATGTCGTGGCATGCAGGATGAAGGAGAGTTTCGTAGCATCAGAACGGGGAATACGTTAAGGCAATACGTTACTTGCAATTTAAAAATGATTAGAGATAAAAGGAAAGTTTGAAACATTAAGACTAGAAGATTCCATAAAATAGTACAATGGAGTTTGTTAGAATCGAATGCAAGTTTGTCTTACTCTTTGTTAGTGTCTGCAATGCGATTTCGACGGGTAGAAGCATCTATAGTATAATTACATCCTTTCACGTAACTGATCCAACGCGATCATCACGATTCACGCATAGTATTGCACGAATATTTATGGACGTCGTTAAAGGGTGGCCAATGTTCAACGACACAGAATCGTCCTCCAAATGGCGAACATCGATTATTCCGAAAGCTAATGAATATTTCAGGAAAAATAATTCACCTCGACGCAGCGTGCAACCGATACATTGTGATCTTCCGCTGTCATTGAAAAATACGCTACCAAAACGAGCATCGCCCGAGCACGGGTGTTAACGCGAGGTTGGGTGAGTAATTACCCGTGAATTACCCTTCATTTATAAACTGTCGCTGCTTCCGTACAATGTAGACGAATTTATGCAACAAAGAGCCTGACGGTTTAATGACGGTAGGAATTGCGAAACGAGCAGAGCATAATGGCGGCAATTTCGCGTGGAAACGCTTCTCCCTCGGCTCAAAGCGAATCCATAAATAGAAAGAGCGAATCGATCGCTCGACACGCTCATTATCGGTTATTAAGCATATATTAAAAGCCCGGCCACTTGATATTGTAATTATCTCAGTTATAAATTGGTTGTCACTTTTTTTCGCGCGTAAGGTCGCCGATGATGAATACGCGGATCATCAGGGTTCCGTTACACACCTTCACCCCTCTTCGGGTGAAGACTCCCCCACCTCGGTCGGTTGGCAGCTTTGCTGATTTCATGCGCTATACATATGTTAGTCAATCTAACAGGGAAACCAGCAACCTATCCTATCACGTGTACGAATACATCTAACCGAAACCCGCGGTTGCATTGCGCGACCAAAGCTGTTGCTATCTTCCTCCCACGATTATTACTATTGGCAAACTGTTCCGAGAACGATCTACAGTATAGATTCTACAGGGTGACTGCTGAAACATTCATATCGTTTCAAACATTTTACTCTGCACTCTAAGAATTCATTTTTGTAATATGAATTTTATTTTGTTCAAATCGAACTGTAAATTTTCGTTACATTAACATTTGTCAATTGTTGCATCGTTTGCTATTTTTGTCCATGGCTTTGGATAGTGTTGTTTGTTAACCATTTCATAAATGACAAATCCGATCGCGGAGTGTGTCTTTCTTTCTGCATTATTATTGCACTGCGGATTTTAAGTATTTATGTAAAAAATCATTCAACATAATTTATTTATTTATTTACAGATAAAAATTCTTTAGCATACAATGGTTGCTATTGTTTAGAATAACAAAAAAGTAAAAACTCTCGGTTTTTAACTTTTTTACCTGAGTCTATAACGAAAATTTATATATATAATAATGAAGCAAACACTAAACACGTTTGTACAATGAAGTACCGATTTCCCGATCATAATTACGGGACACTGTGTATATTAGAGGTAAAACGCGAATAATACACGAGGGTGGAGAACGTTAAATACGTGCCAGTGTACAAGTGTGTTACCGAAACGAGCGAATCTCGCAGCGGAGGACTAATTGACAAACATTGACGGACCCGTTCGTTGTGGTATACGGATCGGTGTAATGCCCGAAGTGGCCTTTGTTGACACGAAGACCTTTACTTGGACAACGTCCACGCCGCTTCCCACAAAAGCCCTACACCTTCCAGTCCATTTGCTCGTCGCCTATTCTCGGCCGTTCGCGCCCGTTCCCTCTAAAGGCGATTCACTCTAATCGCCCGAAACCGAGAAACATAATACCCAGTCTCTCTCTCTCTCTCTCTCTCTCTCTCTCTGTCTGTCTGTCTGTCTGTCTGTCTGTCTGTCTGTCTGTCTGTCTGTCTGTCTGTCTCTCTCTCTCTCCCTCTCTTTCGCCTCCTTTCCCTCAACTCACAAAAACCGAGGGAGACAGCAAAAAAAAAGGAATACGTTCTTCAAATATAAAATTCGTAATGGTCGCGAGATTCTTCGCGTTGATATCATAATCGTGGCCCGGGAAGAAAAGGATCGTGTTTCCGTAATAATTCAATCTAACCCGGGATGGAACCAGGAATCTATGGAATCGGTTGAATTCCTCTCCTACGATCGTTTTCTCGCCGGTGTATATTGGTGTTGGTATGATAGTTAAGACATTGCTGTAAAGAATTACCGAAGGCAGACTTCTATAGTTTTAGCATTGTTGATGATTCATTGCGTACGAAGATGTCGCGGTGAAAGTCCAGTCGCTTCGAGCGTTTGGTAATGTTAGTGTTTAATATGCAGGGATCACAATGATTGCCAATTGAACAGCTATTTTTTAAAGTAGTGGTGTTTTTAAATGTGACTATATAGTATTCAATCTATTTCGAAGGATTGTCAGCACAATTTCAGGTAGAAATATCTTTATTTAAATCTTTGGTGGCACCGTCAATGTAGTAAGAATATATGTGAAGATATCGGCGTAATCTAAATAGAGGACCGAGATGTAAATCGCGCTAGAGGTTAAGAGCGCGAAAGAAATTAGAAAGAAGCGAGAGATAGAGTGGGGAAGCGTTTCGTCCCTGGTCCGCTAAAGACTCGTCAGTAAGGCTATGCTAGCGGACCCTGCCTTAGACGTGGGGATATTGAGGAATCATAATTAGCTGGTATATATATGTAGAAATCGGGAACGTTCAGAGGACTTGCGAGAAAGGTATCCATCTACCGGCAGGGAACGGAGGTAGCGGTCGCTACAAATCTTTATACCAAATATTCCACTAATTATTTTTTCCTTCGGTTAAATAACTTTCATTAAACAACGCGTTGGAAATTTTCCATTAAATATCACATTAAAGATTTTCTATTGAACACTATCTAGAAATACAGTGACAATGTTTCCATAAAAGTTCAGCGTGAGGTAATGGAACCGGTTTGTCTGTTTATAAAATTAATTTCATATTTATTAAATAAGCATATTAAATCTTTTTATGAAGAAATAAACAGAATAAAAGAACGAAATATTTTAATTACAGTGTTAGGCTCCGCTAGCCTACCCCACGATAAAACTTTTAAAGATAATTTATCGATTCGACACAGACAGCGAAAATGAGCGTTGCAAACGAAGAATGTTCCTGTCATGCGAGGTGTTATCATTATTCCGTGCAACCCCAGTCTCCGGCTGGCAATTTCCCGGTCGATCCGATCGGAAATTCATCGTCAGGCATCGTAAACGTATTCCCAGCGAATTCCGGCCGGCTTTTATTTGCATAAGCGAGCAAAGGATTTCGACGATAATCCCATGGAAATTGTTAAAGTTGGACCATTAGCGACAGAACTAATGTCGTTTCGTCCCTCCCAGATCCGCGAGCAGAGCGAGCTGAGCGACCGTGTGGAGGCGGTCGAATATAATATTGATGGGTTTGACATGGGCTTAGCGTTCGATTGGGGCGATAGAGAGGGGCTCGAACCCCTCATTATTTATTAAATCATCGCCGCGGAATCGCAGCCAGCCAGGTACGACGCGACGCGCCCTGGAAATTTCGTTTTGCTTGAATAACGCATCAGGTTAAAGCTGCCGCATCGTGGACCGTGCATTATGCAAAATGATAACCGCGAGAATAATGGATGCCGCTTTTAGTCCCGCTCGCCTGTTCGCTGCAACACTGTTTATGTATGTGTGCAAGAAAAGTGCGATCTTGAAACTGTTCTAGAAAATTGCAACAATCTCTTACCTGGAAATTACTTGATTCGTCATTTGTGCTCATTGTCGTCTTTCGGCATTTCTTTGTCAAATAATTCTCTCACTAATGCCTTATAGTGTTCACATTGCCGTGAACTATAATTTCAATCACTTGAAATTGTCGAACTTTCCATATTACTTACTATTAACTAAAACTGACTTGATTTGTCATTCGTGATCATCGTCGTCTGTCGGAATCCTTTCGTCGAACAATTCTTTGTCTCTAACGTATCATAGTGTTCGCGTTCGCTGTAATTGTACGACTCGGAGCTGTATGAATTTCTAAGATCGCTATGAGCGCAATTTCCCGTTACGTGATGGACGGAATCCGATTCGACGAAGGAGATTGTAATAAATCGGCGAGATTGGGCTCGTAATTTGTCTAAGCTATCTGATGCCGTCAAGAATGAAGAAATTGACAGACCGTTTCGCATAAGCCGTATAAATATCTCGGTTAATTTCGCGAGACAGCTAAATATCAGCTCGGAGTCGGCTTCAGCAGCGGGAACGAACGGAACCGAGCGACCAGTTTATTTTCACCCACTTCCTGTTCCTTGGAGATCCTAACTCCGGTACGTCGCGGCGCAGATGCTATCGATCATGCCTGTTTAATTGCTAGACAAATGGATGTATTAGATACGTCCCGGCAATATGAATAGTACCACCGTCAACCAGCGCTTAATATTCTATTAGTTTGCTCGCGATCTCATTCCGCTTCTCGCTTTGGAAATCCTCGCGCAAGTTACTCATGTACAATCTATGGAATCATGATTACTGGATATAGCATCGCGTTGTACTTGCTACTATCTGCTTAATCCATGTCAACAAATTTCAAGTTTTTACAATTTTTAAATTTAACTCAATTGTTTGGCTACCTATTCTGTGACTACCGTTCTTATTATTTGTCTAACAACTTTGAATAATTGTAACTGTTAGAACGTTATAAAATATTCTAACATAATATATTATATTATATTATAATATAACGTAGTTACTAATAAAAAATTATTTATTCGCGTTTCCACCTAAAACAATACGAAACTTACTTTGGGTGACAATTAAGGCTTCACAAGCACTCGACATAGTATTACAATTCGGACAGATCGTCATTTGCAAAAAGAAGAGGATAATGGATCAGTAAAAACGAAAACTATTTGTTACTCGACGTAATACCATAGATTTCTCGAGTAGTATTGTATCATTCGACTAACTTTCCATGTTAGCTAGCGGACTCACATAGTTGCGCAATCCACGAGTAGAATAGACTTTTCCACTCTTCTCTCTGTCTCGTTTTTCCCCTCCGTTGTCTGTTATTTCTCTTTCGTTTTCTCTCCAGTTTTTGTTCCCTCAACGTTTCGCTATACGAATCCAGGAATCTTTATGAACGGCATAAACGGCTATCTTCCGTAACGGTACCACAGAGAATGTTATTCATAATTATACAGTTGCGACATACGCATTATTTGTTCAGAATTGTAATGGCCACGGGCTCTGCTTTCATTGACCAAGGGACCAATATAAAACTTTAATCGCCGCGCCACGGAAAGATTGTCCTTTACGACCGATTATAAATCGTCGCTTTCTCGTCGCGTTATGCCGCGTTCGGCCCGACGAAATAATCGTGTCCCGCGGATCGGACGGGTCCATGGCGAAGATCCGGGTGATGATCGATCTCAACAACGGGACGTTACTGTGGCCTTGAGATTGTTTACGAGCCGGGATTCTAAGCACTTCGCTTAGACGATAAATAAAGCCGGACGAAGGTCGACGGGAATCACCATCTTCAAGTGTCGATGAAATTATTCCTCTTGGATTCAAAACTTTTCAGAGCTATGTAGGATCTACGATAAAATTTTGTGGCTCGCACAAAAGCTGTGGGACTTGCGTACGATTTTTAGGGCGTGTACAGAAATATTAAGGTTTAGATACGATTTGTGGAACGTGTGCAAAAATTATAGTGCTCGGGGAAATTATTACACGCAAGAATGAATTTCAGACCAGCAGAAAAATTGTTAGAGATGTTAAAAAATAATAGGTTGCAGAAGAAAATTTTAGAACGGACGAACAAATTTTTAAGTCAGAAAAAAATTGCCAGTTGTACGACTAAGCTTTCAGGCCAATAGAACAATTATAGAACGTGTGAACAAATCAGTAGGTTCGAGACGAACGTTATTAGATGTACGAATTTTTCAGGGCACCAGAAAAATTGTAAAACATGTACAGAAATGAGTAAGATTCTAAGAAAATTTGGAAACGTATGATCAAAATTTCATGCCAGAAGAAAAGTGTACGACATATTAAACAATTAACAAGTTCTAGAAGAACATTATTAGATGTAGGTATAAATATTCCGACCACCAACAAAATTGTAGGACGTCCCCAAAAATGTTTGGACTCGCAATAAAATTGTGAAACATATGAAATAGTAAAAAAGCACCAGCCACCCCAAAACAACCAACAAAAACTTGTCAGCCTGTTTCAGCGTCGTTTCGTGACAAAGAAAGTAGCAGAGGGAAATAAGTGGGTCGAGCATAAAGTTGCCCAGGGCTAGTTATCACAACACGAACCCTGTTTGAATATATTATATTTAAAAGTTTTCGGGGGTAGTTAGACTCTAGAGGGAAACCATGGTAGAAGACCGCGGCTCAAGTAGCAAAAAGTAGCCCGGTCGAACGGCGAACATCGTTGCACGCGAGGCGGCCTGCACCGCAGTTTAGCAACAAAGTATGGCAGCACGCAGGCGCGATAAAACGCGCTGAAAGAATTCAAAGAAATCACGACGGTGTTCTCGAGCAGCTAATAACAGTGGTCGTTCGTTCCACCTTTTCATCGCTAGCGACGTGTTGCCGCGTGCGTGCAAAAATCCGTCCCCATAAATAAGATGAGCCCGTGCTTTTGAACCCATTTTATTCGTCCAGACAATTTCGCCCGGCAATCGAAACCAATTTAATCCTTTCCAGGTCCCCTCTCGCCCTGCGTCGCCACCGGAGGCGAAACAGCGTGAAAGAGTCGCGCTTCTCTGCAAATAACGCAGGTTCGTTGGCCAGCCACGGACGTGTCTTTCTCTCTTTTGCTCTTCCACTCTCTCTTTTGCACTAGCCCTCTCTCTCTCTCTCTCTCTCTCTCTCTCTCTCTCTCTCTCTCTCTCTCGCAGGTTCGGCTGGCAATCGCGTCTTCTCCCTTCAGCACCGGCTCCCTTTCTCTCTCGCCTGACTCTCCGACTTGGCTGGCGCGGAGAAGAGCCGAGTTTTTGTCGCCCCATTGTGTTAGTCAGGGTTGCTGCCACTTCTGCTCTCCTATTGTACGCATTCATCAGCGTATTCATTCATTTCGCTGGCATTGTCTCGCCGCTGTCCTCGCCTAAGGTCCTCCCTGGGCTTTTCCGCCTCATCCTACCCGACTCATTGGGTCCGGCATTATGCTCCACGTCGCCGACGCCGGAATAAAGAGGCGAAAAAAGGGCGAGCAGAGTCGAAACAAATTATGGAGTACACACACAGCACGAATGTCGACGTCCACGGACGCCCGGCAACCCTTCGCCGGAAGGTCTAACAGAATATTAACGGATTACACCGGTAGGAAATGTTGTCTCCAGACACAGGGATACGGGACGCGGCTACCGAGCGACAGATCCGAAGTATCAAATTTTAATCGAAGGGAGGTCGTGCGTTGGGAACGGGTCTTCATCTGCGAAGCTGTGTCTAGATTTGGCGGAGCTACATGTGTCAGAAAGGCATTAGTCTTCTTCTGTGAAGCTACGTTTATGTTTGTTAGGGAGGCAGAGGTCTCCGTCTGCAAAGTTACATCTACGTTTGTTACCTCATCACTGTTACCTGTAATCTCATCGAGGTTGTGATGATGTGTAGTCCCTTCTGAATTCTTTTCTTCGTTGTAACGTCTCGATGCTACATAATAATTTATGTGCTAATTCATACGCAGGACTGTAAAAAGTTTTTGACTTATTTTTGTAATAGTGTCATGGCACTAATTAGTAGACTTCGAACCTTTATGCAAAATAACAATCACGTAAATTAATTGTAAGAAATATGAATTACATGAAAATATCAAAAATATTTTCCAATTCTTCTAATATCTTTTGGATCTGACCTATTTATTTTTTATCTATATTCGTAAAACCCGCAGTCTAATCATTAGCTTCTTAAATACGACTGGTCTGATCACCAGTTCAACGATCCACTGAACTTTGCGGAGGACATCGCACCGTATTTATTCATTCTGCATATCCTTATAATATTCTGTATATTGATTCTATGTATTCTGTATTGATTCTATGTTAATTGTTAAATTAACACTGGCGTTCCGTCTTAGTTTTTATATTAATTTTCAAACTCTTGGACAAGATAATCTAAAATAGATTTTTGAAACATTAAATAGACTATAAATATTTTTATCTTTTCATGTAACATAGAATTTTGCAAATAAACTTTTTTTCAAATAGTAGTCACATATGAAAATAGCATTTCAAATATTATTAACTACATGGAAAAATAAAAGTATTTTAAGTTTATTCACCATTCCAAAAACTTATTTATCCGACCCTGTTTTCAAGACACGGTCTGTACATAACGCAACGTACAAAAACAATCGTTAAGTAACTAGACACTCGACGTGTACAATATTTACAATATTTACATATTACACAATACACGATTTACAGTTATTATAGTGGCACTGAAAATTGTTAGAAGTATAATACAATAAATTCTCCCCGATTGTCCCTCAGCTTGTAAATAAAAATGGACAATTTGGGGAGAGGGGGTATGATTACTTGAGCCTTGCGGCTCGTTTTTATAGTTGCCGATTATCAACAACTATAAGAACGAGCCGCGAGATTCGAATAATCGTATCCTCTCTTCCCAAGTTTTTGTTTGCAAGCTGAAGGACAATTGAGAAGAATTTACTGTACTTCTAACAATTTTCAATGCGAGATATAGGCGCTATAATGGCGCTATACTACTACCAAAAAAGTCACTATGATTGCGTACAGTACCTCAAAGGTTTTCGTTCGCCATCTATCACCTAGTTTGACGTGTTCAAAGGCCTCTGATCGACCGCTAGGCAAACGGATCGGTCCGCGTCTCGGAGATATTGTCAGCGCCCGCTCGATAAACAGTTTACATCCCCCAGTTCCGGAATTCAGCGGGTTCCCGTAGGTGTGTAACAACGTCCGCTGGCAACTTCCTTGGGCCGACCCGGCTCCCCCGAAGCGCAACGCGTCTGCGAGGGTGAGCCAACAATCGCATTTCCCGCCCGAGAATTTGTCGAGCCCATGCAATATCACTGCGGATATTGTTTCGACGCGGAGCAACACGGTTAGTCCCGGCTGTATAGAAAACGACAATAGCGTAAACCGAGGGCTAGAGGGGGTGACGAGAACGAGCAATCGCGAGGGGGCGAGACGGGGTGTCGAGGAGGGATTCGAGTGGTCCGAGTGAATCGGAGAAAGAGACGAGGAAGGACGCGACGGGGTGGCCAGAGGAGCCGCGCGTGGGAGGACGTTTATTGTCGTCGTCGCGCGAGCCATTTTCCCATCAGCGGCAGTCAATCAGGCCTCTCCGGGCTCAGTCAGTCAGTCAGTCAGCCAGCCAGCCAGCCAGCCGTGCTCAAGTAGTCTCGCTGGTTGCCGACCTACCGAGCATGGAAATACAATTACCACGCCGGGAACACTATGCTTGGCAGCTCTCTCTCTGCCATTACGAGGCAGCAGCCACCTCTCGCGCGTTATTCAGCCCGCCGCCCGTAATGACGTTTGATTGTGCGCCACCGACGGATATTCGATTAAATAAACAATATTAGATTCGCAAACGGAATTCGCGACGGCGTTCGTCGTCGCCGTCGTCAGCGCCGATGTCGATGTCGTCGGCTCCTGTTGTCCCGCCGGTGACAAGCGGCCCGTTCGCTTCGTACTTGCCGTTGAGTCCTGCGGCAACGTGGGAATATTTCTCGAGGAAAGAATCTTATGCCTGCTGAGGGAAGATGGCGATTTTTCGACAATTTGTTTCGATGCATCGATTCGATGGACAGTCTGCCACGGTGTTAAAGTAATCGAAGGAAATTGAATAGGCGTGCCGAACGATGCACAATGAGCGCACGAAATTACACGACACAATGTGGCGACGTGTTTGTGTAGTGCCGAGCAAACGATCGAATCCCGCCGCAGGCACCGTTATTCCCATTAAATGTAATACCATCGGCTAAAAAATATGATGAGTTAATAGCGATGTTACCGCTTGCTACGGTCGAGGGAAAATCCGTACTCGCTGCAACGCGATACTAGATGTAATATCGGCGCGGCCCACTGCATATATCGCGTTGTCGAAATGCAATACGTTATTGGAACGTGCTGGTGATAACTTATACCGCGAGCATTTATCTGCCGCTGCGACGGAAAATCTTTACTTTTCGCAGATGACTGATTCGCTTTTCATAAATTTTCTACAGCCATTAATAAATTACAAGAAAAAGGAAAACAAACACGGTTACTATCGATCGAATGAGTTTTTACATAATTGGCAGATTAGTTTCTTGGAAGTTGATGAACGGCGGAATGAAAATACACATATTCATAGTGCAACATTATCTCATTGCGCGACGGTTGCGTTGATACAGTTCTACATTTTTGTTTACTTACCTTGTTACTTATTTATTATTAATTTATTCCACGGTAGCAAGTTTATGCACTCTTGGGAATTATGAATCGCGCTGTTCCGGTTATTATGAATTTACCAAAGTTAATTAAGACATTTCCAAATTCCCGCAAACTCTATTCTAAGGATCATAATAAAATAACTTGGATGGATCGAAATTTACTTGCGCTTGAACATTCTATTGAGTTGAGAATTTCAAGAAAAGGAGAAAGAAAGAATATTAACGCTTTGCACTCGAAGCTGTTTAACTTCAAAACCAAGATTTTCTCCAAGGTATAGTATTTTGATTTAATATTACTTCCGTATCGTATGCATGTGAAATTGAGCTTATTTGCTCGTACAGGTTTTGATTTTTAACAGCTCTTTAATTATAAACCGACTCAATAATGACTAAGAAGTGAATTTTATAATAAAGAAACATTTACTGAATAACGAAGAGAGTGAATATAGGCATATTAACTTTTATTGGCAATAATTCTTCGGACATTTTTATGAATAAACGTTGAAATTAATCACAATACGTTTGCGTCCAGTCTGCTTCCAGACGATCGTCAGACGCGTACTTACGTCGGACGTAGACGCAATATCTGAAAATCGCTTACAGGAAAATAGAGAATCATTTTCCGTTACATCAGTGTAAACGCGTCTGAGTCATACGCCGGACACGTGTAGGAATTCTGATCTTAACGAAGTGGAAGGCGCGAGCACAAAGCGTCTGGCGCAGATTTTTCTCGATCGATAGTCCCGAGAGGAGCAGCCACCGAAAAGTTGAGACACCGACCGACAAACCGGACGGCTCTGCGGTTTCCAGGAGGCGACTGGTTTTTTATCGCGTACCGGCGAGCCCCCATTAAACGTGTTTACAAATGTTTCTCCACGGATCTGCCAATTTAGATTTGCGAGGCAACGGCAGCGGCGGCGGCGGCGGCGGCGAACGGCTTTAACCGCGGAGTTCGCTTGAACTCGTGATTCAATTAAAAAATTCCGGTGAAACCTCGAGCAATGGAATTTCTTTAACCGTGAAAATTACGAGTCGGTTGCTCGAGCCGCGCGCGGGGCCGCGGTCTCTCCGCACCACACCGCACCGCGCCAGCGACAATTTATAACCCGTGTCCGCTTTCTTGCTCCTCTCTCTCTCTCTCCCTCTCTCCTTTTCTCTCTGTCTGTTTCTGTTTCCTGGCCCTGCTGGAAGTTTTATCTATATCGATTGAAACAGAGGCGAGCCTCGAGTAATCTCAGTTGGAGAACTAAGGAGACGCGCGGCCCCGTTCCTCGGTCTCCGGCAATTCCTGTGATTGAATGCAGAACTCGATTTTACTTCAACGTCGCGCTCGTGTTCGACGAAGTTGCTTCTTTGCCGAGACCGCGAACGTCTGCACGCGCGCGCCAATGTCGGACTGATAAGGACATAAGCGAGGCTAAATTTGTTTCCGAGCTATATCCTGAACAGGATTCGCCCCGAGCAATTGGCGGACGACCGGAAATCAGAAAAATTGCCTCCGCTGGGCCGCACACGTCCCGCAGACGAGACGTTCTGCAAAAACCGACGTAGGAAAAATTACTAGCGTTCCTCGTTTGCGAGTTACCGGCAAAGTAGTCGCACCTCGAGGACTCGCTATAATTATTTCTAACGACCTCTAGTTCCGCGTTCGGGCTTTCCGATCCCTAAATAACTCGTTCTTTCATTCGGCGCGATTCGATGTTAATTCGGTATCGCGAAATAGGAAATTGAACAAAAGAATTTGATTTTCAACGATTTTTGGAGTTCTGGCAACAAATTACAACGTCGTAAATATCCCTCGAATTAATTCGTCGATGCGAAAATTAACTCGCATATTGCCTAACACTAGACCTACCGAACTTTGAAAGTAACTAATCTCTGGTGTTTTATAAGACTGACAAGATTGTATTTATTTAGACATTTTGCCGTTTTTATTACAACGTATGCCCGGATTAAGAAATTTATTCAATCACTTTCTATGAAAGAGTATTTATAATACCAGCGACGTTGAAACAAAGAATGTGAAACCTGTCATTTTGTCCGGCTTGGTAAGTTTAGCGTTAAGGTTATGTCAAGGTTTCACTTTACGTTCGATGAACAATTTTTCCGATTGATTTGCTTGTATCGCATGTTTTACGAGACGGGTCATTTAAAGTACACGATTCGCTAACAAAGCCTACTTCACTCGTGACTTTTGTCGGAATCAATGACACTGACGCGTACACGGAATGAAAAATGAACAAGCACTTTTGCAATGGATTCTGCGGTGAGAATCTTCCGTCGATTGCAAAATAAAAATGATCGAGGTTGATAGTGACATTCTTGCCAGTTTGGCGTGTCGGCGAGATTGAACCGCGCGAATGATAGGGAAAGGTTAACGATTGAAAACCGAGCGCGGCGCGTGTATCAATCATTCGCCTCACGTATGCCATCCAGGACAGAATAAAATTATAAGCCGGCGGTATGCACTTTTCTACTCGTTTTCCGATTGAAACCGCGTTTTTCAGCGCCGCGTCCTGCGAACTGTCCACCGAATAGGCCTGGCAATTTATCTTAATAGCGTGGCGTGTTATTTATGTACCATTTAGTGGCGCACACGTTGCGAAAGAATCCCCGCCAGGTATGATGAAGAAGTTCCCGCGTGTATATTAAGTGGTTCTCTCCCGTAATGAAGTTTCGTAGCATAATAACAATAATAATAATAGCACGACTTTATTGCGGGCTGAGTCATTAGCAGAAAACAGAGGGATAAAAACAGAAGAAAAAGGTTTATCTCGCGGCGAGAGAGCAAGCAAATGCGGAGTGGCCATTATCGGCATAGGGACGCAAGAAACGCGGCAAACGAGCTCTTCGCGGCCATACTTTTTTTCGCAATATCTGTCGGCTCCCGCAAATAATACACCAGCCTCTCCTCTCCCGGCCACTGTGAATTATGAAGCCCTTCTCGGTATCGATGTTAATCGGCAGCAATAATGCCCCGACGTCGCCGCCGCGCAAATTGAAACGAACCATTGATTGGCAAACACGTGTCGCACAAAGCGGCCAGTGCATTCGCGATCGACGCCGCGATAATTGACGAACCGCGAGAGCGTTACCGGTTCATACAGCAGTTCAATCTCTCTTTGCATTCTGCCGTTCTTTCCGTTAATTGAGTTCCGAATTTGCCAGTTACTTTTAGTTACTTTCGCTGTGCTGCTGCGGAAGCTTCGGTCGTATCAGTTCTCAGCCAGCAAGATCTGACCGACATGCCACGAGAAAGAAACATGTTGCAATCACGCCGTGCTTCTCGCATGAGTATTATTGTTTTACTGCCATAAGCGGACTGTCAATGTTAAATCTTTGGACTGAATTTGATGCACGCTACTTTTAATCATCTCCTAACTACACCATTTTCAGAGATTGAATAAATTGCTGTTACACTACAAAATCTTTAAAACTATGTTTTGAAAAATGAATACAGAAAGATGGAAATGATTAAAATCATCGTCAATTGTGTAGTTGTTGAAATGGTCCGTCGTTCGAGGGTTAATACGTCGTTGAGCTACTGAAACCAATATTTTAGCTACACACGTGATTCTGATGAAACATATTCATTGTTAACCCTTTGCATTCAAGAGGCGCCACTAAAAATTGCTATACCACGTTTCAAACTAATTTTGACAGTATCAAGTTTTGTTCATACTTAAAAACAGTTGAAATTGCAAGTATATAGAAATCATGTAAAATGGAAATACTGTATATTATAAAACGTATTTTAAATTTCGAATTAAAATAGCTTGCAGTGACAACGGTGAATTTCGCGCAAGTCGGATAACAAAAATCAGCCATTATCGAACCATATAAGCCGATTCAATTTCGTCGAAGCTTCGTTTCCGTAACTTCGATCTCGCAGTTTCGCGAATCGGTGATTCGCCAGCAACGTTTGCGGCGCATCCTCACATTTCACCGTTAATCTGCACGTGTCAGGCGCGGTTTCGCCTCGGCGTTCCTATCGTCGCTTATTACGAGGTCACGTTCCAGTTGGTTATTAATCCCCGATCGGGCCTCGCGTCGCCGACATTATCGCCGGTACGTCCCACCGCACCGAGAGTTACGAAAGGGTTTTAATTTATCGAACGAATCGGCGGGGAGAGAGAACGGCTAGACGATACCGGGCGAGCTGCCGCGGTCGTTCCATACGTATCTGCCAGAGAAAAATCGCTAACGGATGATCCCGGCGTCGCCGTTCCTCCCGTGTAATCTGTTAAAACGTCCCGCCCGTTAATTGGTACGTCGCGATCCGCTAGCTTAAACGACGAAGACCGCGCGCCGAGCGATAGCGATACAAAACGATTAGTCCCGCCGGGAGCGAGCACACTTTTCCCATCGTGCTCTCGGTGTACCGATACCACGACCAGATACCTAGGCGATGTTTAACTTGCCGGGGCTCGTCGATTAAGCGAATCGTGTCCCCGCGAGCGCCCTTGGATTCGAGCTGCTTCGGGAGCAGCGAAAGTGTGCGACAGAGATCCTCTCGCAGTTGTGTCAGTGCACTGTTATGAATGACTGTTGCTGCGTCTTCCTTTTCTTTCTCCGTCCTGGCCACTGGTCGGCTTGGGGTTCGTTTATACTCGAGGTGTATTCGATTAATTAGCACGTTGTCTGTACACGCGCGAACACATCGATCGCTTTTGAACGAACGCCAGCGATTATACCGCATACGTTTTGTAAAACGCATATGGTAAACGTTCGAGCCAGGTTCTGCTGTGACCAAAGCTGCGCAACCTTAAAGTGGATCGTGATAGACTTAACCATCTTGTATTTTCTGGAAACAGTTGGTGGTGTGGGCGAAACGAAAACTGTTTCGTTTCTTTAATTCCAAAGAAAGACTTCGTCGTTTCTTTAATTCCATTCCGAATGTTGTAAAATGTTTGTGATACCCGAAAAATCATAATAATCATGTGGACAGGAGTGCAAATTGGTCATCGGAATATACAGTCCCAATTTCGAAGAACCACACACAAAACATCGACTCAATCTTCGTTACGTCAGATCCAATTTTTTATTTTTGAAAAACTTTTTATTTCCTTAATATTTGCATTATGGACAAGAAGTGCAAACAAAAATACTAAAAAGTATCTAACATAATAGCAATATACCCGAAAAGATGGTTTTATGTAAATCAGTGTTTTCGCATCTGTATGAGGTGTTAGTTGCGTGTAAAAGTATACGCGAGTGTTAGTGATGGTGTCATAAAAGCTGTGTAATCGTCAGGATGATTGTGGCACAACAAAAATGTCCAAAGTCGTGGTCATTTTATACGTGTGACTCCAGTAGCGAATCCGTGAACAAATTACTGTATGCAATTACTGTAATTTCATTTATTTTCAAGCATAAATAACTTTATATTTATGGTACAAGACATATCAAGTTGTTTTATTTAACATTAGAACTACCAAACCAGTCAAAATGTCTGGTTTCTGATATTTTCTTTCACATTTCTTCCTGACATTATAAAAATATTTCCTGGAGAAATGTTTAGGCACACTTCTTTATTGAACTATATATCATAATATAAATCATAGGAAGTTTAAATAAATCCAGTCTTGGCATTGTTATAAAACAATATGCATTTGTGATGATATTTTCTTTTACATTTCTTCTTGACATTATAAAAATATTTCCTGCAGAAATGTTTAGGCACATTTATTGAATTATATATCATAATACAAATTATAGGAAGTTTAATTAATCTAGTCTTGGCATTGTTATAAAACAATATGCATTAGTCGTGTTTAGGGCGCGGTAGTTTTAATGTTAAATACAAAAAGAGTTGCGTTTAGTAGCGAAATCTCCTGAAGGTCGCTAACAGCCACTGTAATTGGCTCGTCTACCCTACTCTGGAGGTGATCCAAAAATAACTGTGCAGATAAATGTCTCTGTTTCGTACATTGTACGAATGACGACAGTCTTACTCATTTATTTGTAAGTGTACAGGCAAGGCGAGAAGAGGGTGGATGACGAGGGGGTGGGAGAAAGCCGGAGGAAAGGTGGTCTATAGGTGGCGAGAATATAGGAGAGGGTAGCCCATAGCGTGGCGCTATGTTGTAATGTAATTAGGTTGTCTGGAACACTCACGTCACGTCACACGGTGCGCTGCAAGGCGGACGGAAACATAATGCGCGTCTATACCCGAAGCCGGGGCCCGCTTCTGGCTTTCCTTCCTCCAGCTTCGTTTCTGCGAGACGACGAGAGACGAGAGACGAGACGAGGAGCTCGGCAAGCACCGCGGCGTTTACGAGTCACCCATCTATCGCCGACCCGCCCTCCAACATCTATTCACCTCGGCCTTCGTTCGCCGCGATTTCTGTTACCGCGAGCACTAATAATGTCGACAATAATTAGACCTCTTGTCCCAGTTCCGACGCGTCTCGATGCCGGAGCTCCTTTCGTTTAGCAGTGAAAGGGTTCGGGGAATCGAGAGCTTCATGTTAATTTGCGGGGGCGTTGCGACCATTCAACAGATCGTTGCACGATTTCCGATCTTCTTTCGCGCTGCGCCGCTGCACAGTGCAGTCGAAATGAAGAATTTTTGACAGCAGTCCAAATACTCTCGTAAACGGTCAAATGTTTATTTACTTTTTTATTTAGCATCGACGAGCCAAATGATCCTTTACTTTCCCTAAAAAAGTCCAATATAATATACACACACACATATGTATATATATATATATATATATATATATATATAATAATTTATATAAAATTATTATATATATTATATTAATATTATAATATGTATAATAATAATAATAATAGTAAATAATAAAATGGAAAAATGGTTACAAAAGAGTTACATTTGCTCATAAAAATGTGTTAAAAAAAGGGGTCGAACCCAGATGTAGCAAGCCTACCATGGAATATGATTACAATAGGTTAGTGGAGCCTGTTACCGTTCAATTACTGCGCCTCTGGTTTTTTTCTGGCATTATTAGTTTAATCGAATCAGACATATTAAATTTTGTATTCTTTTCTTTTGTAATTTTTGAATAGAAGAATCTAATATGAGTATTACTAGACTGCAGATCTCAATGCAAAATAAAATGTAGCTAAGCTAATTGTAAGAAATACAAATTAGATAAAAATATCTTTTCTTTTTTAACAATCGTAATTAGTTAAACAATATCCGTAAATTCTTCTAATGTCTTTCTAATTTTGTGTTTCACTTATTCATTTTTCTAATAAATGCATAAAGTCCACACTCTGTTTATTATATATATCTTTCTTATTATAAACAGTACAAGAGAATGTTATCTCTAAACTGCTGATCTTTATTCAAATTAAAAGTTATTCTCGTTAATTGAAAGATATTGAACTGCATGGACATTTATTTCTTTTTTTAACGATCTTAACGATTTGACAGTAATGTAATAATTTTCTCAAATTGTTCACACGTTTTTGCAGTTCTGCATTTAATCTGCTCGTTTTTGTCTTAATGGCTATCCCATTCGATTTTATAATTAAAATGGGTTGGGTCGATTTCAAGGGCGTGAGAGACTTTACAACGAGCACATACGGAATGTATTAGCTCTTTTTCGCACGAAGTTACGGAAGTTGAAAAATCGACAGTTTTTATAGAATTTCTGCAATTATTTAGTAAGGTTATGTTCGAAGGGAGCAACTAGCTGTACAGCAACTTCTGGGGTAAGCAAACGGAAGGTGTAAAAATCGTATAACTCGCACCCTTGACACTCGATACATTTTACTAAAGTATTACGGAGATCATACTAGATAAGAATGTTTGCTCTCTAAACAGTTTCCTCGAGCATTAGCAGCTCGCTGCTATGAAATAGAGACATTCAGCGTCGCCGTGGACCAGATAATAGCTAGATTTATAAACAAGAAGAGCGGAGACCGCGATTAAGAATAACCAACTCAGATAAAGGTCCCTATCATAGTCCAATCAAATTCATTAAACTGTTTACTAAAGGTCCTGCGCTGGACTCTCGCAGGTAGGAGGTTATATTTCCGTTTTCTACGACCGCAAGGATACCCATTAGAGGACTGCCCTAACTGGATCGGGGACAGTCAAAGATCATTATCCTGAAATAGATGAAATTAAAGCTACCGTTCTCGCGTTCGCCGCTAGTCCATGGGATTTTTAGGAAACGCTTCGCATGCGAAGTCGGGTCCAATTAGAAACGGAATTCTCGGCGGATCCTGAGGAGCGGTAATTACGCGTTTCTACGGTGGCTACACTTTTCCCGAAACATCTTTGTCGGCAGCCGTTAACGCGCTAGCTCGAGATGGGTTGGGGGAAAATGTTGAGCGAAGCGGATAAGGAACTGCGACTAATAATGGAATCGGCGGGCGCGTTACGCGCACCCGTTCCGCTGCCGTCGGTGGCCGACTGCTTATGCAACGCGAATAAACACGCCGATTTTACGGCCGCGTAAAGTACCGAGGCGTTTCGATTACGTCGACGAGTGGAAAGGCCGAACGCGAAAGTCTGCCCGGGCATGGCCAATCGTCACCGATAAATTTTAATTGTTCGCGAACGGTCTTAATTACGCAGGGCTCGTCCCCCGCGAACACGGTAACAGCCGGCCTCGTTAAAAAGTATCGACCGTTGAATCGCCGCCACTTAATTACCGAGGCGCATTATTAATTAACTCTGTGCGTCCCCGGACTGCCTCGACAGTTAATAAACACGGAATTAACGTCCGGGCTTCGGGGATCATCGGGGACCTTCGATCAGCCTCTCCGCGCGTCTTCAATTAACGCGTGGGAGTACATAGTCACTGCCTTTGCCAGGAGTTATGCGACTGTCTATACAATTTATAATTAATTGCGGTAACGAGAATTGAAATACAGCAATCCGTCCGCTTGGCTTTGATCGATCACAAACTTTTTTCTCCGCTTTGTTTCGGAACTTTGATGCAATTTTTATCCGTTACAAATATTCTGTATGTTTTATCAATTTAACGAACATATTAATCGCAGAAACGAACAATAAAATTTACATTAAACGTTCGCAATTTACTGTTTCTGTTTCAATTTCGAAACCTTTTTCGAGAATGATTAATGATCGTCACACACTCGGTTATTATAATTTTGTTTCGTGTATTCTGTAAAGCTAGTTTTTAATCATTCGACGACTTGAATGATTGGTGGGACATCTCTTACCTTCAATAATAATTTAAATTCTTTGATTTACCGTCTTATCTACCTTTTATACCCGCATCCGGTAGTTACAGTAATGTCAGCGTTCTTCTTAACCCGCCCTTTATCGTTTTCCATTTTTAATATATCGACAGTTTACTAAATAATTTTATTTTTTCACAAGATGACATATACGACTTAATTATATAAGGTCTCTGAAATAATCTATAACAATATTGATGACGGTTGGCAGCACCATCAACCTGAAATATCGAAGTAAATGCTTTGCAAGTTGTCCGCAGTTAGGTATTTAAGAAAAAAATTCGACCCATAGAGGATTAAATTGAAAATGGATTTTAACGAGGCCTACGAGGACTCTTGGGTGAAAGTCTCTTCATCATGTCACTAAAGGGGTCTGTCACATGGACTCACTCTAAGCACATTATCTTAAAGAATGTGGATATTCTGACGGTTAATTCAGTACAATAAAACAAAGCTGAAAGAAGGTAGAAACGTAAAAGAGCTGTAATGGATGTAAAAAATCATAAATAATTCGAAAAACAAGCTACGACACTGAGCATTTGCAAAAAAGGAAGGAATTTTTTTATAAAGTGTCAGAATCTGCTCCGCAGCCTGTAGAGTACCACTGTTGACGAAGCGATTGTGATAGGAAGATTTCCACGTGGATGCTGATTAATTCTTCCTAAAATGTAGCCAATGAACCGAATAAGTTTGGTCAGTTTTCGAGCGAAGCCAAAGGTCTTACCACCGCCCGAAGCAAAACTGCGAACACGGTCCACCGTGGGCCGCGTTCGCGAAACAATCGCGGGGAACTGGTCCATCGAAACCGCATAAATCTCGGCCGGCGACGCGGAACATACTTCGGGAGTCACGCAACGAGAGGGTCGCACCGCTCGGACACGCGAGAGTCCTCTCCTGTACGCGTGTACACGTCTGCCCGAGATTTCAAGAAAAGCGGCGCGGCGCGGCGCGGCTCTCCAAAAACAGCGGTGGCCTGAGGAACACGATCGATCGATCGGACTGATCCGATTCGATCCGGCCGTCCACGTTACGTAGCTCGCATTCCACGAGATCCGAGGGTTCGGTGTGCACGGAATATAATATGTAGCGCCCGTAGTTAGACCGCCTCTGCGCGGGGAAGCGGGCTCGCTCGCAAGAAATCGCGCGCCGCTGCCATTCCTGAATCAGGCCGCACGGTAGCCGCGCACGTCCCGACAACTTGATTAATAGCCTTAATTAAGATATTTAATTGCTTTTATTTTTATTTGCCGTCCGTACAGAACGGGCGACGTCGCGACAGCACATCGCCCGAAGGGTAGGCCAACCAGAGCCGAGGGGATCCGGGCCCCACTCTCCGAGTGACGCCAGAAGGAAATCAGGTCCGAGAAACGCGTCATACTCGTTGCCACCGCGAGGATTACGACCACTGTACCCGCCGTCGCTCGTAACCTTAACGACCGCACTGGTCTATTGGTCGCTCTGTCATGATAATCCTCTGGTTGCGAGGAAAAACGCCGCAGGTCACATGAATGCGTTGGAATCATAGTGGCGTAAGTCACATTTTCGAAGATGTTGACTTAGAATGTAATCAATACGTGCGAAAATGCTAAAAGACAAGTAAAGTAAATTATAAAGTTACTATAAGTTAACTCTAAATTGTCTTAACATTTTCTCACCATCTTTCTCACAATGAGGAAAATGTGACTTATGCCATTTTAACCCACTCAGATGTTCTCACTTCCTAGATATTGTCGCTTAAAGTACTGACTTCCGTGTTAGCAGCGTTTCAAATTGCATAATTTCTCCGAGTCCAAATAGTGCAAAGTACTGCAATTGAAAACTTTTAGAACGATTTCAAAAGGTGATTGACACTAAACCTATCGAGTTCTAAGACTGACCAACATGATAAAAACTGAATTTATGTACCCTATCCGCGAGTTTTATCAAGATGTATGCTTGAATTAGGGTATCGATTCAAACATTTCCCATGGAACAGTCTTTATAACTTCAAGAATGGGTCATTTTAACCGGCTCGGTTTAGCGATCGAAATAATAGACGCCAATTTTGTTCAGTGACGGTTTCATGTGTTCAACGAATTTCTTGGTAAATTGATCGTCGATAATTTCTCAAATTAAGCGTTAATACGGTTCAGCTGTCTGTTTGCTTCGACACTCGATTTTTTGGCAGCGTGTGAAGAGTCCGCTCGTGTTTGCTGTCACGGTGCAACGAGTACCAGAGGCTAAGGTGCGTCGCCAGGTGAACGAGGGAATGTGTAGAAATGTTATCAAGATTGGCGCCTCCAGCCTTTAGCTGATCGGTTAGAACTAATTGATGAGGTATAACGAAGACAATGTGATGAGTGAAGACATTACGGTCGTTGGGCAATCGCGATTGGTATTGGCGATCAATTATTGAAGCCGCGACGAGTTAATATGCTGGCTGTGCGGCAGAGTAAGTTACTCTATAAAGGATAGAGCGTCGGAACGCACGTTAGTGCCCGCGAAATTAAGATTTATGGCGGTTGTTTGTGATTGAATAGGACTCGTCAAACGTGTCTGTTCATTGCTCGGTGTTCCTGCTTGCTGGAGCTATTCTTGCAATCGACTGTGACAATCTATAATTTATTTCACGCTGAACATTGAGAAAATACAAATTGGTAGAGTCGGATTCTTGGAAGAAGGAACTTGGCTGTAGGTTGTAGTAATTGTTCAATCCACCGCGATACTGAAGTGTTTACGGTAGATTGGGCAGCTGTCGTCGTGACTGACAATCTTAAAGCAAGCCTCGTTAGTTCTTCGCTGCTTTTACTGTAACCTATTCTTCGAAAGGAAGGATTTGAAGTAGGCAAAGAGTCACAACGCCAGCCTACTATAGACATTCAAACGATAGCAATCTCGAGTGATTATAGTGGGGTGGACAGCTATTATCCATGCTGATGCATGCCAGATATCTGCATACATATAATACTAGGTTACTCTAGACGGGCCTAATCGACCGTTTCTTGTTTCGCAAGCATATTGCACTCATAATTGCTCAAATATTGTACGGAGGTGCAAAAATAGTGCGAAACTGAATTAAGCATAATCTTATGCAGTGTTGTTGAAGTGAATGTACTGTAATCATAGTTGGCACTTTTATCATTCAGAGATAGAAGTTTAGGATCAGCAGAAAAGGTCAGCACTGCACTGACAACGAATAACTAGAAACAATCTCTTCGACATTTACAATGATACCCGAATTAAATATACGACACTGTATAAACATTTTGCTCACGCACTCTACCTATCGATGGCAAAATTATCACTTACTCCAACTTCCACTGTACACAGGAAAGAGTACCCACTCACAGCGGGGAACATGTTAATAAGAAGATGTTAGTCGGAAAGACAGCCCATATTTATCGACCGCGACATCGCCGCCGTGATTTAAATTCCCTTCCGTTCCGCAGAAATCCAAGAAGCTAACAGCAGCGTTAAAAAGCTGTTCAATCGCGAAATACTCACGACAAATAAGAATAATCTTGAACGTCCACCTTCACCCTCATTCGGAACAAGACAGTTCGCGGAACACGGCCTCCGTGCGGTTATAAATCACCGATTTTTCCACGGGACTTTTCACCGGGCAAAATTAATCGCGACGCGGTATTTATCGGCGACCTCGATATCCCGCCGCGCCGCGACACACAGACGTTCCACGAATTGAAAAATCATACTCATTGGCAGCCTCCTATCGCAACTTTCTTGGGACCGTTGCGAACAGATCTTGATCTTTGACTCAATAGTGATTTTAATTGCGCTCTTACAATCCGTCGTTTGAGATATATGGAATTTATGAAGAGTGAACTTTATTATAATATTGTTTATAACATTGCAGAAATATTTTCACGAAGGACCGCGGTGAAATTTTTAACTGTTGCATGACTTAGTACGACTTTGTACCGTAATCTCGACATTGAAGCTCAGAACTTTGGAGAAGATTTATTTCTCAAGATCTTATCCAAAATAACCTCAACATCTCAAGGCTGTCATTTTTGTTTGAATTTATTTTTTCGTGCTAGAATACCGGAAGCATAAGGGTCGTTTCCGTATATTAAGCTATGCTTTTCGAAGATTAACTTTTCCCTCAAGGGCTTGAAGGTATTATACTGGAGAACTACCATGAATGGGACACACCATTATCTGAAATCTTGTAAATCTTTCTATTACTATAGCACCTGTGTAATTTTATTAAGTTATATAGGTTTTGTAACTATATTATACATATCTACTCACACCTAATTTGGAACCGTGGAAGCTGCATGGTTTAATTTGCCTTCAACGTTTAGCTAGTCACAATACATCGTCTTATTTAAAAAGACAATTGTGAGATCGAAGTATCGGACAATGTGATCACGAGAATGAAATCTTCCGTATCAAAGTAAGCGTCCCATGCAGAGTGGTACAACATAAACGCAGACCCAAACTAGTGCTACACTTTCTTAATTAATTTTGATAAAGATTGAAAGATACGTCGCCTAAATGACTGTTGTCCAGCTAGATTGGCGATCCGGCGCACAACGGTTTATTGCGGCGGGGTGTCTTGAAAAGGGAGAGCAGCGTGATAAACCATGGAGTCATTGTTAGCCACCGGCGGCAGACAATACGGGCAATCACGTATGAAGGAATCGGTGATTGTTTCGTTTTCGTCTCGCGTGCACGAGGAGAGGGTTGTTAGGTTAGGCTGCGGCCCGCAGCGCGAACAACCTGCTCGCGGGAGACGGAGAGAGGGGGAGAGGGAGAGAGATAGAGGAGAGACTCGGCTTCTCGTGTTTGCCGGCACACGTACGACGTCCCCACGAAAGTACACTTGGACACGGATGGACGTGGGTTTCGGGATTGGAGCCGGCAAGTTGTAGTCGGCCGACGCCGAGCGACGCCGAGCGGCGCGACGCCGGCCGTACGTGTGCGCCTCGAGTGTGGAAGAGAAGCCGACGCGCGCGTCCGAGCCGGGGGATGCCGGCTCCGCTCTCAGAATGGAACAATCAGCCGAGAATCAAGCGACCGCTTGTTCCATATGCAGGGAGACGGACCAGAGCTCTCTCTCTCTCTCTCTCTCTCGCTCTCTCTCCGTCTCTCTCCCTAACTCTCCTCCAAGTGGACGAACAATACGTCGCGCGACAATTATTGCAATTATCGCCCCGAAACTCCTGGCTGCCGAGAGACCGCCGAAAGGATACCTTGGCTGATGTCAAGGCGAGCTATTTCCATGTAAATGCTGGACGTGCTCGCGACCCGAGTCGACTCGCAAGACTAGCGACGCCGGCGTCGAGGCGCTACCGGATGAATCAATGCGTTGTCTAGCGATATGCAAATTTTCGGATGGCTGGACAGATCCGAGTGCGAACTGGTGAGGTGAGCAGCAAACATGGGCTATAAGAAAGTGATATCGATCGGATGATGTTTATGCAGGAACTCTAATCTGTTACCATTAGACCGAAAATCTTTATTCAAAGCAAAAGTATTGGTATCACATTAATATGTGATACCAATACTTTTGAGGGTTAAAGGTCATCGATATTTTCAGACCTGGATTTCCGATATTTTTATTTATATATTATTGGTATCACATATTAATGTGATACATATTAATTAACCCTTTGCAATCGACCGGCAACTCTGAGGAACCAGTTAAAATTGTCGTTCACAACCCTTATAGAAAGTCTAGCTTTGTCTGTATCACCTTTATCGTTCAAAGTAGTAATCGTACTACTTGAATACTTTCGTAGCCACAGAATAAGGATATCAATTTAAGAAAGCATTGATTCATCCCCAACTTTTATAGAAATTTGTCTCTCTCTCTCTCTCTCTCTCTCTCTCTCTCTCTCTATCATCTTTATAATTCGGAGTACCAAAAAGAGCTTTCGTACTTCATCATACTACTTAAACATCTTCATAGAGCACTGAATGAGGACATCGGTTTTGGAAATAATTCGATCATCTTCAAGCCCTATAGAAATTTCTGAGGCTCCCTCTACTAACATCTTCATCGTCCCAAGTTCCGAAAAGATCTTCCCTATCCGGATATCTTCATAAGTTGGACGAAACGATTGACGCTGTATCGGTCGTGGCATTGACCAGAGGTTCGTGCGGAGCGTGCGAAGACCCTAGAAGATTTCGCCGAATCCCGTCGAGGAAGCGAAGAAACTTCACCGACCTTTGTTCACTTACGGTCAGGGTCGTGTCGTGGTCCGAGGTGAGCGGGTCGCTTGTGTGCCGGTTGCGGAGGATAAAGAAAAGCGGCTGGTAGCAGGAGGAGAAGGAGGAGGAGGAGCAGCAGCAGCAACGAGCACAATCGTTGCCCAATTAACTCCGTCGTCGGAGGGCTTCTGGTAACCGCAACAATAACCGTCGCGGAGGGTCGGCGGGCACCCTCAGCGGAGCGTCGAGGTGCGAGGGCGAGGCGACGACGGATGAGAAGCCCCCAACGACAAAGTCTCACGGGGGTGGTTGTTGGAGGGCGGACGAGAGAAACACAGACACGACACTTCATCAGTTCCACCGGCAACCGGCGGCATTGTCATTTATATGCGCGATACGTGCTGCGCCCTTTGTGACTTTTTCTCCGCTTCCCGTCTCCGTCTATCCAGCTTCGTTCTGCTACAATCTATCTCCTTCTCTCTCTCTTTCTCGGCCTCTCTCCAACTCTCTCCGACTCTCTCTCTGCCGTTCTTCCGGAGCGTCGTCCCTAACCATCGTTAGTCGCGATCGCGTGCGTACAACATTATACGCGAACCACCAACGACGACGAGGCGTCCTCTTTAGAAATTTGTTTCTTTGTCTCGGCGTACACTTTTTCTTCCCTCTGTCCGTTGTCATTGCCATCGTTTTCGTCGTCGACGTCGACGGTTCTTGCGACCCGGCGCGGCGGCGTGGTGTTGGTGGCCGCCAGCCACACAACGCTCCGATGCGACGCGTAATCCGCGCGAGCCCGGGGAAAAAGAGAGCAGATACCTAACAGCGGCAGCCAGCGTCGTGACCCTCCGACGATGGATGCTGCTCGACAATGCCGGGTATTCGCGGCGCGGAGCACAGCCAGCGCATCGGCTTAGAGAACTCCCGGAATGGCGCGAATGAGCCACCCGGTTCATTTGCTACCGATCGCAGACTGCTGCCGCTTTTTTCGAACTCGGTCATGGCTCTTTCTGGCGCCCGAGCACATCCTGACTCCGTTGTCTCGGCCTGCTAACCTCAGCCTGGTCTCCAGGCCTTCTACAAACCCGGCTTTTTCGAAAACCTTTGGATATACGGGATGCTACGTCTATTTCTAGTTTATTCGTTCATTTTACTGGCGTTTTTCAAATGACCTTGGGTTTTAGGATCCTTGAACGTGTCTCATACTCATTTTGCATGATGCTTCGAGTTACAGAAACACATCATATCTATCCTTGCTATATTTGTTCACTGTAACAATGAATTTAGCTTGAGCTCCATGATTTTTAAACGAGCTTGCTACTCGTTTTGGATGAAATGTCAAGTTTGGGATACATATTTTATTTATCTTTGTTTATTCACTCTAATGATGTCCTTCGAATGATCTTGGGTTCTGCAATTTTAAGACGAACTTGATACTCATCTTGTATGAAATTTCAGATATAACAGTGTCTTTCAATTTATGATGGGTTCTAGAATTTTTAATTAAGCCGGAACTGATTTTGAATAAGATTTCGAGTTCCAGAAAAAATTTGATGTAACACTCTGTTCTGGTGCTGCGGATTCATCTTTTAACATCAAACCTAACGCGAAGAACTGATCATTTTCATATTATTTGTTGTAAAATTGTTGAAATCACGAAGACTCTTCTCGTACGAAATAACTGAATGAATTTCTAGTAATCAAAATGGGGAAAAGTCTAAATGTACTCAATTTTGTCATTGTCATAAATCAAGACATGTCAATCACTATTAAAGCTCGATAGGTTTAGTGTAATTTTTTTTAACACACTATGTGCGGGAGAGGTATTAATACCATTTTAAACAATTTACTCCCTTTTAACTTCGTTACGCATTTGAGCCGTTTATTTTGAAAGGGGCCCAATTCATAATTTAATTAAATTAATATTTATAGTCGCTTAAAAACACATGAGCATTATACTACCATGCTATCAGTTACCAATATTTTTAAATTTATTAAAACGCAAAATCCTTAAATATTTGGATTTCAAAATAAATGGACTTAGGTCACTTTCACAATAAACGGCCCATTTGAAAGAATCCCTCTGTGAAGTCCTAGAAATCCTTGTTGTACACATGTTACCAAAATCTTATTGCCAGTTTGGGAAATATTGAATGCTGTTTAAAAAGCGGATATTTTCAAAATGCATTATCCCCCGTTAGAGCAAACTCAGCTTGTGACCCTCATAAAATCTGTTAACATCGATACCGTGGAAACGACTGCACGAAACGTGCTCAAACTTATCGCAGGCGGTCAACAATATCGCATCGTCACTATTGTTCAGTGATAATTAAATATCTCCTTGAAAACGTGAGCGGCATGCGGACAAAGTATTTCGATCTGGAAAGGAAATTCGTAATTTCCGCAGTGAAATCGTTTCGCCGTGCATAAATTCCAGAAAGGAATGCATTCGGTTTTTCACCGGTCAGAATGGGAACGGTGGAACTTCCATTACGGTTCCATTCAAATACCCGATAACGCGGGGCAATAGTCACGTCACGGCGATCAATACTACGCGCCCTTTCATTGATTCGAACGTAATTGCATTTGCTTGGGCGTTTTCGCCCAGAAACCTAGTGACATTGACGTTCACCTTCGGGCTATTCATCTATCGCCTACCCCGCACAGCCGTCGGCACCCTCTCGTAAGTGAAGTCAATGAAACTGACCTTTCTCATGTAAATGCGTCTGTGATTGGCAGCGAGCAAGCGAGCGAGCGAGCGAGCGAGCAAGCGGGAACGCGTCCCGAGCGCGTCGACGAATTAAAGCTTCGAAGATAAGCGGAACGTGGAGCGCATTCTGCGACGGAATGCGCGCTGGGAAAACATCGTCTCCGATCCCGAGGGAATTTTCGTAGACGCCGGGACACATTAGAATAGGAACATAGAGAGGAAAACACAAGAACCAGCAGAATGCGCGCGTTGAAAATTGTGTGATCCCGATGGGATTGATACGGGACGCTTTAATTATGAGCCGCCTAATTACGAGATTGTATGCTAATATATTTTGATTTTGAATATAGTGGAGTAACTGTTCCAACGCGATGAATTTTTTCTCTGGTGAGCTGCTCTCATGTTATTCGGTTAATGAGTCCGTCCTTATCTCCGGTTTATTTCATTTCCATCCTTCTTATTATGTGCAGTATGGTGTGCCTCTATGTTTATTCATTGTATATATTTCGTAACATTCTTTCTGCCGTTCGCGTACGCATTAATTCCCCCGATTAATGTAGTACGTACGTGATAAGCAGCCGTTCCAAAAGGATACGGCAAAGCGTAAATTACGAATCAGGAGGTACCACACTGTGAAACGCGCGGTTTCGGTGGAAAGATGAAAATTAAAATTCGCAGCATTTTCCAGTGACCGTGGACCGACTAAGCCGGGTTTATTTTCACCCGAATCGTTTACGCGACTCGAAGGCTTATCGGTGACCGAATCTGCGATAAAATCTCTAAAAAAATTAACGTATCTAATAAAGTATCGAAAACATGTGACCTAGCGAATTGAAATATAAATCTATCGAAAAATTGATTTTTCGGTACATAATCGAAGAGCTTTTGTTTTGGGCGAAATATGGCTCGGCTCTGGCTTTGACCCGACCATTAAGGTTCCGCAGTTATTTACGTTGCACGATATTACATTGAACATTCTTATTGCGCGAAGAAACGCGATCTGCGCGGTGAAAGCATCGTCCGGGATTTTTCATCGCGCACTGGCAACGAGCAGGAAGCAATTCCGACGAGGAAATCGCGATACAATTTCATCAGAAAAATAATAACGGAGGACGCGGAGGCTCGGAGGCTGCTTAATTACATTTCGCGTAATTCGACCCGCCCTTTCTCGGTGCCGATTATTCAAATTGCCGATCGGAGCCGGCGAATAATGCAATTATGTAACGAAAGATCGCCGCTTAGGCGATTCGTGTTCGTTAAACGGACTGATTAAGCGACGACAAAGGGCGAGACGTCGCGGCGACCGAGATAAGAACGATCGATAGCGGCCACTTCCGTTTCACAGAATGCAATTAATCACAGTTATTTGGAGCCTTCGCGAGCTGATAACGATCGACACGGTTTCCTCTTTGATGGGAAGAGAGCGAAGTCGCGGCCTGTTACCGACAGACACCTGTCCCCTCAATAGCGCAATCAAAAATTCAGGCTCGAGGGGGAAAGAATTCCTGTTCCGCAACACCTAGAGTGCACCGATCCTTCGGCTGCGCCGGCTCGGCGCGCTGCACCGCGCTGCACCGCGCGCATTCACGCACAAGGATCGCACACGAGCGTGCGCAACCGTGAGGCCGTTAATACCTGCGCGGCACGCAACCGACCAACCGAGCCAGCCAGAGCAAAAGCCAGCCAACCAGCCACACGGACACTGTCCGACTGCGCATTGTTCTCCGGGGAGGCGCTCTCGCTAATTGCGCATTGTATACCATTGTTGCTCTCAGCCGGTTAACTCCTATCGACCTGCTATCTTTATATAAAGTAACACAAAACAACGTAATTAATTACCAGTCTTCCAGGCATTGTTAGACGATAAATAACGCGGCGGAGACCGCGTCCAATTAAAATATTCAGCAAGACAAACAACAATGGGACGACCCTCGGCCGGCCACTCTCCGCCGCGCCGCGCCGCGCCGCGTCGGCGCGGACTCAGCCGGCGACCATCTTCGCTTCTTGCCGCCTTTTTTCTCCCGTGATCATCGCGGACGATCCTCTGTCCCTGTCTCGCTCGCCAGGCCTCGCACCGATCTCCGTGAAATCCCTCCGGGAACTGATTTTGCCCGGAATGCTAGTGAAAATTGATCTCTTTTGGGGGTCTACATTTCGACTCGCGCCCACCTATTAACGCTATACCGTCTGATGGCACGACGTTGGTGCCATGCGAAAACTATCGGGAAAGCGCAGGTTGCACCACGTTGGTGCCATGCGCTTACAATATACAATATACATACAATATACACTTGTTACAAAAACAAAAAGTTGAGAGAACTATTTTAATGTATAAGTCTTGTGGAGTCGCGTTACACCTCGAAGATTGCTTTGTTTCCTATCATTTAAAAGAGCAATACTAAGTATTCAAGAAAATATAAGTGAGTCAGTCCTACCGGCGCCAAACGAAAGAATCTCGATTAGATGTGCGGACGGCATAGTGTTAAAATCTACGTTTGCGAGGAGAATTGACTTCTTCGTTTTCTCGTGTACGTTAAAACATATACTTAACCCTTTGCATTCGGATGTCGCGGATATTATTTTTTCTTTTCATACAGCAAGGTATCATGTAAAATACGTAAATGAAAGCACAAAATCTTTTATTTATTTGTTCCTGTAAAATCTCATAGCAATGCAATGATTTTCATTTCAATTTGACTTTGTATAGCAACATCACAATGTTTGCAAAATTTGTCAGAGAATCGTCCAAGTGCTAGGGATTAATTATGATCGATAAATATCAATATGAAAGAACAAGGATAGCAAACATATTCATCGTTTCCTCGTGCGAGCTAAAACAAATACTTAACCCCTTGACATACAAATAAAATGGAATTTGATGCGTCCGGAAACTACTATTCAATTTGGCTCAACTAAACAGTTATGTGCGAACTTAGAAACACGATTTATTTTGAAATTTGCATTGTTATATACCATTTAATGAGATTGAGTGGACTTTAATTAAGTAACATTATAAAATAATAAATTGATAGTTCTGTAAAGTATGAAATATTTCAAAACATTTTGGAATATATAGAGGAACTAGAAATTTTTTACACTGCCGTTAAAACTCTTTGCACTCCTTGCGCTACGTTGATTAGCACCTCTTTGTCAAAATAATTTCTCTAATGGAATGTGACGATTTTTGTTTCTAGTACGCCAACAGTAACTTTTATTTCTAGATTTTGATAACAGAAAAATCAAATTGTATTTCGATTCTGGAAGAATGAATAACATTCATATTCGATAGATACATATGAAATCTTCATCGCGAGTCTGACTCGTTATTATAGCACAAATGGTTAAAATCACCGAATAACAAGATTAATGGACAACGATATAAAATAATAAATTTTATATAAATTCTTTGAATATCGCACAGATTTACGGATTATAGATGCAGGCAACTAAAAGGTGTTGGAATTTCAACGATGGAAAACAGACCCACCGAAATTTATGACCCCTTGTAAGGGTGGGCCGTTTTGCGACAGAGGCCTGGAAGACCCAGGCGCTCGTTAGTTCATAAGGAGAAACCGAACCGTGAGGGTTCCACCTCGGATTTACACTAGTGTTATTTAGTTTTCTGTATCGCTGTAGTTTCTGTATTAAACCGTAGTCATTTATTTACTGGATACGCGAATGTTTCTGGAGTGTGATTGTTAATTCCTAAATAAAGTAAATTTAAGTCTTTAGCTCAATTGCAACAAAAGGTGTATACATGTATACAGCAATGATACCAGGGTATAAAATTTGAGATCTCGATATGATTAAGAAGTAGCATAGATCTCTAGATAGTTATAAAAGATAGATCAAAAGAGTACGATATATTCATAGTGGAGAGGTTGACGTTTCGCGAAAACGCCCCTAAATATTGGAATCCAGAGCACAGTGGGACACGAGGGAACCGATCCGATAGAAGAGATCGTTACGTGCGACTGGTAGAAAGCAATCGAACGACCATTGTGTCCCTGATGGATACAAGTGGAACGGCAGATCGGGCTGTACCTCTGCGAGCGTAATTTAGATTGCTGGGAACATGGAGAGTTATTGAATTATCCGCGGCACGTTGACAGAGGAATCGCTGATCGATCGTATCGGAATCGACGGAAGCGGAAACGATCCGAAGGAAACGGCATTGTTAGGCCTTTTAATAATAATCGGCTGACAAAGCCGATTCCAGGTCGGGCCGACGACTTTTCCAAGGCGTCCCCGTGCTTCTCTTCCTCGTTTACGCGACGCCTAGACGTCTTGATTACAGGTTGCCCGCCGGTTCCCACTTTCTAATGCAACGTATCGCTTCGGCTCGCCTCGGTGCCACTCGGCCAGCCGGATTTTTTTCGTCGTTTTGACCGGCGAGTGAAACTCGAATCAACCGATAAGCAACAAGACGCCGAGAGAGACGGTGTACTCTCTCGAGCCGGCCCGATCGTCCGATCGGTTGCGCAACCGGTGCCCGGTCTTATTTTGACAGCCGGTATGCCCGCGTGAGGCGATTTCGAATACAAATATCTTCCGCGCCTTCCGGGCTACCGTGACGAGGCGATCTCGGATACGTTTCCAGTCGGACGTTTCGTGCGACCGGGCCCAGGTAGTAGCACCTGTCCCACCGCGCCGCGCCAGGCCCACGGTGATATTTCATAACGCGCCGCAACCCGGTGACTGATGACTGCATGGAACGCGACACAACGGAAATCACGGACTATCTCGAGAGCTGTTACGCTGCTACGAGCTGGCTACGAGCTGGCTACGGACTGGCTACGGACTTCTACACGCCGCAACGGTTACAAGTTACATGGCCGATCCTGCCTGTCCCCGACAGCTCGGCCGGAGTAATCGGAAATTAATTGGGTTAGCCTTTTTCTTGGCCGGCCCTCGGACGGTCAATATACAGCGTCGTTGCTTTGAGGTCCTCGACATCGTTGGACGTTGGGGACCCGTAAATGATGAATGCATGGCGTTAACATAGGGAGCAGACTGATGGATCGCCACTGCAATAATGCTGAGAACCTTGAAAGATTGCTCGAGATTGCACCGATAGTACATGTTACGCTGTACAACTTTGAGTAAACGTGAGAGTCAGCCAGTTCACGATACCGTAAAAACGGATACCGTAACAATAGATTTGCACCCGTGTTAGCATTTCGAATGTTTACTAGATCTAGCAATGTGTTTTTGTACGATGTAGTGGCGGGAAACTGGAGACACGTTCTTTCTCGAAAATGCTTCAAATTGAGCTGTCCCTAAAATCGGAAAGAAATTTTTTTGGTCATTGAAACTACTATAAATTTGAAAATTGGAACCCCTCCTTTGTAACAACCCCTCGTAACATGGTGTACGACGATGCTACAACATAGTGACCAAAGAAGCTAACCAAAAACGAAACAGTACTACAATCATGTGACATAGATGGTGTTCGATTTCGTCGATTCCCAACTTCACTCATTATTTTCATCATTTCGAACAACAATTGGCGGGCGACACGAACGAAAACACAGTTGTTAAATATTTTCCTTTGAGGAACAGAGCGCGTGTTCAGCAAAACATCCCTCGTTAACATCGCCACTCTCCCATAAAAGAACTTGATGCACGGTGCCATAAAATTGGATTCAAAGCTGGCAGATCGGTGGAAACGCTGCATCGAGACGAGTGCGCCGGTTTTACAGCCGACTTTTGGTTTTATTTCGGAGAATGGTGGAACAGGAAAAATAGGAAGAAACTGCAAAGAAAGACGCAACGGCGTGGCATCAGCTTGATAGTTGTCCTTTCTTTCTTCCGCCCGAATTACGTCGCGGCGCGGCGTCCCGTCGCGTCGCCGGTAATAACAGACTGCGTTTAGCTGCAATTATAGCGGCCATTAAGCTTGCATTTATCTATAATCACCGTTTCCCGTCTAAACGAGTATCCCTCGGTGGTGTTTCGCGGTCTGAAACTTTCGTATCCGAATGCTCTCGGCGTCTAACGGCGGGCGTTGCAGCGGGTTCGCGCGTGGCTGTACGTAGACACGCACGGACACCGATACGCCCGGGCCGGGCATTAAATACTAAACATTCCAGCCGGCTGATTACTTTACAACCGACAATAAAACACCGACAATTACGCACTGTCACGATCAACGACAATGGACGACTCAATGGAGGGAGCGCGAGCGGCTCCGCGGATGAAGAGATCCGGCGATATGATCTCGCGAAGTTTCTCGGCGATCATAAACGCTCTCGCTGGCCCCATAGAGAACCCTTTCTCCCCATGACGGGTCCCGGGGCTGGCTCTCGCGGCCCGCGCCTCGCAACCACGGGCAACCATGAGCGGCCACGAGGTCTTCGCGGCGGAGCCGGCCGGGGCATCATAAGTCTCGTGCAATTATAGTTTCCGTATTTTCTTAAGCAGCCGGAGAGGATCGGCCGGTAATGAATCACGCGGACAGTATAATGCGTACATGCGCGCGCATTGTAATGCATGGTGTAAAAACCCGTACACGCAGAAAGTGTACACGCGTGTACGGGCTTTAAAGTTTTGCGGCCGTTGCTGCCGGCAATAAATAACGTGGACCAGACGAGCGGAGAAACTCGGAAAGAAAGAGGATAGACGGCCGAGAGGAGAGAGACAGAGACACAGAGAGAGAGAGAGAGAGAGAGAGAGAGAGAGAGAGAGAGAGAGAGAGAAAGAGAGAGAGCGTGGGGATGCCGCGACGCGGGCAAGAGCAAGACCGGACCAGAAGAAATCGAGTGAAACGTGGAAGAAGGAGGGAGGGCCCCGACACCGGAGGGAAGAAGAACAGGCGGAAGAAGAGACGCCAAAGAACGGACTTAGGAAGCGGCCCAGGATCCGACGCGGACGGAACAGGGGCGGACAGGGAGCTAGACGTCAAGAGGCCTGCATTATACGGGCTCCGCCGCGGAAGAACTATTTTTCTGGTTAAGTGACATCCTTCCGTCTTGTTCTACGGAACTGGATAATCGTCTTACAGTCCCACGGTGCCACTGTGCTGCTTTTTCGATACGAAATGAGTTTTTCGCGTAATTACGTACCGAACACGTCCAAGCGGTTCCCTACGATTCTTTCGAGTAGTAGGGATAATAATAATTGAAGTGAGTGATACCATTGCACTTTCTATATATATTTCAAAACTTTAACTTAACAAATAACAAGTAAATGAGTCGATTGTATGTAACTAAGTATTCTAAGGCGAGATGAAGATGGTGAGTTGTGTGGTTTTTGACTGATGCCTGTATTCCTGCTAGCTCGGAGGTAACTTCGGCGTGGGAGTGACTTGAAAATGAAATAAGCGGATTCGTGGTTTGTACATTTTTCGGTTGAAGGAAGAGAAACGGTCGTCTTGGTTGATTGGTTTAAAAAATTACATTGATAGAGAAAATGACCGCCCAAGCTAATGGCCAGCCGCAGGTAAGACTCGCACACTCGGGTGACGCACGCGAGGAATCCGCGTGTCTCAAGGATTGACCGTAGCAGGCAATAAACCCGGAAAAGTGCCACCACTTGACAAAGAATGCAAATAAAAAGGAATCCATGAGGGTTAGACGATGGCTCGACTTCTGGTGATCAGCTGTTAGTTATAATGAAATAAATGCTAAACTCTGAAGATAGTAACGACTTATGGTTGATGTTGTTTGAGAACTAGATGGGATTTTAAAGTAATGTAACAGTTTTATGTTTGTCGAATGTACAATTATCGCAAGAAGTCTCTTTAGTGTGGAACAATATGTCCGAAATCGTAATAGCTAACCATCTATACTTTGGATTTGTAACTTTTGAAGGTTTGGTAGAAATAGGATTTGGTAATGAACAATCTTCACTTTTATTTTTAATATGCATATTCTGTCGTCTGTTCACACGTTTCCAGGTGGAAAATGATTAGATACGTAAAATCCCATGAACAACGGTCTTCGCCTCTCCCACCATAATCATCCTCGTTATTCTTGGCATGAATAGATGACGACGTTGCCATAAATCGCAAATCCTCAACAGTAACTATAGTTGAGGCCATTTATGGATGACATTCGAGTGATGAAACTGAACCTCAATCGTTTCTACTGTGTTATCGTGGTCTGCTATTTTACACTACCGCTTCAGACTTGTTACTGGACGTGAAATCGAATGCATTATAAGTAGGTTGGAAATGAATTTCATAATCTCGAACGTTTTAAGAGCATCTCGAAGAAGAAAGTAGTACAGTATAACCTCGATTGTGCAGTCTACGCCGAGTGACATAAATGTTCGGATAATAGAACAGTTACTTGGTTAAAGCGCCAGATTTCGTCTTTATGAATTTGGACGATAAATTGTTTTGCATATGATTCGCCTTAAATTGTGCCGATTACGAATAAAAGGTATTTAAATAATTGTTATTGTAACTGTTATTGTTACAACAGTAAAACTCCATTTGCGTGAATTCGTCGGGAGGCAAGCGGTTCATGTAACTATGTAATTCATATAATAGGAGTCGACTAACTGCCTCTATTACTTGCAACTTTGCATTCACATAACTGAAGTTCGCGTTCAGATAAGTGGAGTTAATTCACAGAACCGAGCATTGACGAAAATACCTTGGGAAATTAAGCAAACTCGAATCTTGGCAAAATGTACAGTAAGTTCCCCCTAATTGTCCTTCAGCTTGTGAACAAAAATGGACAATTTGGGAAGGGGAGATACGATTATTCGAGCATTTCGTCTCGTTTTTATAGTTGTAATTGCAATCGCATTTGGTTATTCGAAAACCAACCCATCTAGGTCAATGAATTCGATATAGAACTAATAACTACATGTCGATCAGGAGGATCATTTTAAAATCTCAAAAAAGCACGTCTACCTTCTCTTTCAAGTGAAGGAATAGATTTATAAAATAGATGGGAACTTGACAGAATAGATTCAAACCTTCAAAGACTAGCTTCTCATAGATAGAATTCGTGATCGAAAACGCGTTTACTTTGAAATCCCAGGAGCTGAACCCAGAACCCCAGAACTCATCCCAGAACCTCAAGAAGACTTATAAGTATGAGACGTTCTTCACTAGATTAGGACAAGATTTTTCGAAGAACGCTTTCCATCCGACGGTCTTAAACAACGATTAAAATCGAAAGCCCATTGTCTTGGCCTAAATGGCGATTTCGGAGCATAATGAACATCGGCGGAAAACGGTGTGGGCGACGCTGGTCCCTGAAAGACGGCCGCAGTCGTTAGAACGTGCGAGAATGCAGCGTCTTGTTCTCTCGAAGGCAATTTCTTGCTGATAAGTCGCCGGCGAGTCCCGGCGCGGCGCTGCTCGAGAGACCTGGCCACCATCTGAAAAGCATCTCGCTTCTCCTGCGACCGGTTACGGGAAACGAATCGGCCCGCGTCCGGCTGAACGATTGCCTGCAATTACTCCGGCCGTCCGCGTCTGCCTGTTCCTGATAACCGTGGATTGCGCAACCGCGAAAACCCACCGCGCTACGAATCGGTTCTGTCACCCGACTATGCTCTCAGGGTATGCTAATGCAACCGACTCGGCGCGGCGCTGCATCGCCAGGAATTCGTGGCTCGCTTTAAATTACTTTCTCGCTGATCGTTTGATAGACTCGGCGCACATTAGGATTGATTGGAAAGCGTTTGCGCAGCTGGAAATCTCTCCTCCTCTCCGGTCTGTTCTTTCTTTTGCTGATGGGATCTGCTTCCCGATCGTCTTCGCTACCAGTCCATAGTGTATGCGTGGAATTCTCTGACGAATTATAATTACGGAACAAGTCGATTAGATATCGTTGGCTGCAGCGTGATCCGTAATGGATTTCTAATTTCTTGAGTCCACCGTCTGTCGATTAACCAGTTAGCCGTGTTTGATGGGCATACTCGTTATAATACAAAATGTTACTATTTCTTCCTGGCGAGTATACTCGTCGAAAACAGCTAACTGGTTAAGAAGGATATACGCATTGATTTTTCTATGAATGATTTGTTTTATAATAATTGTATTTGAATCAAATATGAGGGAGATCGAACATGTATGGTATAATGACGGAACTTGCACACATCTCAAAGAGAATGCGACAGTTATCTGGTTAATAAACATTTGTACGGATTACGAAGAAGTGAAGCTACCAAGGCACCAAATTGGCTACTTGCGAAGCAATTTTATTTTCGCAAGATAGACGATGTGCGACTGACAATGAATGAGTAGTCTACTCAAGCTACAAAATCCTCGAACGAAAGTTTTGGACGTTCACTAAGAGGACCTTATGGTTCCTGTTCAGACGACCAAGACCAGTGTTGAAATTCCAGGCAACGAACTTAGCCAGCGCACACCGACCGCGCAACAAACTTTTGCAGACGATAGGACATTGTTAAAAATGCGGCCAAACAGGATTGTTCAAATTCGCCTTTTAAGGCCTCGGTTCTGGGAATAGTCGTCCGATTCTCACAGCAGACTGCGAACGCTCGAGTGGCAGTATATGGCGATGATGGGTGAGGTCCACGACAATGCGTCCTCTTTCCCTGTATCTAATTACACAAGCCTAACGACGTGTACCCGGACGAGGCAACAATGTAAAGTCCGGCGACCCGCAATCCTCGCCAGAGTCCGCAACGTTCGCAGAAATCAGCTGGATCCCGCAAGAACCGATCTACTTCTATTTCAATAGTATCTCCGGCGATCGACAAGAAGCGGGTAGAATGTATGATCGCTACGGTGATACAATATCGAGGGCTCGGGCTAGTTCCTAATGAAGCAAACTCCGCCGCTCCGTTTGCGTAACGTCCGCGCGCAATCCACGCAGGCCTCAAACCTATCCCCGAAGCCATCTTTACTATCAGCGATCTTGCATGCTTTTGCTTGCTCGTCTCCGAGCCTAAGCTGATAGCTGAGCGAGTCCCGGTTATCGTGATCATCGTTTACAGCTCTGCGATCACGGTGTCTTCAGTCTTCACTGATTCCTGTACGTCCCTCTCCTTGATCTACAATAACTGTCGGTAAAACTTCTTCTCTCGCATCTCAGAGTCCTGTGTTTTAATACAGTTAGATCCTAATATTCCGACCAATGCAGAGGCTACGAGAAGTTCCACTGCTCTGGGGCTTAATTCTTTGGCTGATCAACTTCATTAGTTACTGAGATTTAAGGAAAATTCTTCGACCGATGAATGCTTTTCGTTCTAAGCTATTGCTCAACTTCTTTAGCTGATGAACTGTTTTAGCAGCAAGACCCTGATACACTTTTTTAGACGATGAATTTTCTTGGTACGCAGCATTTAGTGCACTTCTTTAGCGGATGAACTATCTTACTACTAACTTTTTTTTGAGTTCTTATGTTTCGATCTTAGATTCTCATTTTCTATCGTGTGTTATGCGTCTGCACACGATTTTCAAAATCTGTACTGTCTTGTAGCCTCTAGTACCCGAACTATTTTAGAGAACACGTTCGCACCCTTCCAATACAAACGATGGCCGACAGAGAAAGATTTCTGTGTATCTCGTTCCAAGCACTAGAGTTAAACGAACATGATTACCAGGATTGTTCAGATAATAAAACAGTTACTCAGTTCCAGAGTCAGATTGAATCTTTTCTTTGATCCATACAGTAGATAGCATTCCATATGACCCGCCTAAGATCGATGAACTCTACTTACGTAACTCAAATTCGTTTCCTTGTTCGTCAGCCCGTTGAAGATCAGCTCCGATCAGCTGAAAACAATGAAAGACTTCTGGAATCGTCGGATGGTCGAGAAATTCGCGTTTGCGTCGGGTTCTAGCGACGGTAGCACGATTCCGTTCGGATCACGAAGCAGTGGGGTCCACGGTGGCGACGCAGCCTCTCATCCGGGCACGATCTAGCCCGCGGATAAGTCGGAGCAGAGATCTCTCCGGTCGGTTGCGTGGTTGTAGGTACACGCACACGCTTGCTCACGCACCGTATCTGCCTGTCTATCCGATTCTTTCTTTCACTCGGCCCCTCTGTCCGTCCGTGTGTCCGTCTGGCCGAGTCATCAGCATTGCAGTCAGGTGCCGCTACTTGCACAACCCGGCGGATTCCATCTCGGGAGCCGGATGGAGGAGACCGAAGCGGGTACACGCCGCGCGATTCGCGCTCGGACGAGCGTGCACGGGCTGCTAGCAGCGAGAAGCGAGAAGCGGTTTCTATTTTCTGCCATCTCGGTATTCGCGCGCGGCTGCCCGGCCGATTTCATCGGGCGGCCTCTAGCCCATGTCGATTTATAGTATCGCGGCCCATTAGAGATAATTGTTAGGGCAGCGGCCGCACCGAACACGACGTACACCCGTTTTTCCCGTGGTCTAGCCTCAGCACCGGCCACCACCGTCCTTGCTCGCGGTTCTGTTGCTCGTTGCCTGCTTTATTATGTGTGAAATTTTTCTCCCCGCCATGGCCGG